>CM077150.1:201215501-201442693 GCA_039583875.1 Platanthera guangdongensis | reverse complement strand
GATACACTTATCGTGAACGCATCACTCTCTCAATGCCCTTTCTTGGATCAACTGTCTCGAAGCATTCAAACGATTACCGAGGGCAAATATCATCGTCAGTAGGTTGAGAGCCTGACAAAGGAGGTGGATTATCGATCAAATATATTCTCTGCCCCACCACTAGGCGCTTCTAGCATCCTGATCAACTAGATGAGAGTCAAGAGACGACGGATGTTGAGCGTCAACCGGAAGGGAGATGCTCTCGAGTGACATCCAGCACTGCCAGCTAGTGGGAGCTTGGCAGCGGGATTTGCGGTGTCGGTGTCTTGGAGATTCTCTCAGGTGACATCCAGCCCTGCCAGCTACTGGGAGACTGGCAGCGGGATCTACTCAGGGTCTGGGAGATGCTCTCGCGTGACATCAAGCCCTGCCAACAAGTGGGATCCTGGCAGCTGGATCTGCTCGGGGTCTGGGAGATACACTCGAGTGACAACCAGCAATGCCAGCTAATATGGGCCTAGAAATGGGATCTTCTTGATTCCGGGAAATACTCTCGAATGACATCCTGCGCTACAGCTAGTGGAGCCTGACATCGGATCTGCTTGGGTTCTGGGAGATGATCTCTAGTAATATCCGGCCCTGCTAGCTTGTAGAGCCTGGCAACGGGATCTTCTCGGGGTCTAGGAGTCACTCTCGAGTGACATCCATCCCTCCTGGTAGTGGGAGATTGGCAGCGGCATCTGCACGGGGTCTGGGAAGCGCTCTCGAGTGACATCCAACCTACTAGCTAGTAGGAGCCTGACAGTGGGATCTGCTTGGTGTATGGGAGATGCTCTTGGGTGACATCTAGCCCTATCAGCTAGTGTGAGCCTGATAGCGGGATTTGATCAGGTTGTGGGAGACACTCTCAAATGACATCCAACCCTGCCAGCTAGTTGGAACCTAGCAGTTGGATCTGCTCGGGGTATGGGAGACCCTCTCGAGTGACATCCATCCCTGCCAGCTAGTGGGAGCCTGACTGCGGATCTGCTCTAGTTCGGGGATTTAAGACCCCCTCCCCTACCAAAGAGTTACTCGATCTTATGCCTAGAACCGCCGCCTTATGGTGACACTAACGCACGGGCTAGTCAATACCGCAAGATGACTATTCTGCAGGCTAGTACGATCATTTACCTATAGTCCAATTGAGAACAAAAGTACAACACGCAGATATTTAATACTAGCAAGTCCACAAGTCACAACTACAACATCATATATATATAATGAAAAGTGCAACAGTCCACAATGAGTATAAAA
Organism: Platanthera guangdongensis; assembly: GCA_039583875.1. Classification (NCBI taxonomy): domain Eukaryota; kingdom Viridiplantae; phylum Streptophyta; class Magnoliopsida; order Asparagales; family Orchidaceae; genus Platanthera; species Platanthera guangdongensis. Next base: position 201,441,418 of record CM077150.1, on the reverse strand, counting down.
GAGATAAGGGCTTATGCCCAGTACTTGTCAAATAGAATCAAATCTCTCTCTCACAACAACACTATGCGGAAGCAGAAACTGAAACACTCATCATCACCTGACGCCGAATTATAGTAGTAGTAGTGCATGATAACTGCTCTTCAGGTCCCGCCGCCTCATTTTGGTGGTCGCACTGGTGTTCCATCTCCTCGTACTCCTAAAATGATACGCTCACAACTGACCTTTACTCATAAAGACTGAAAGTTAGAGTTAGATCTAGAATACTCTAGAGGTGGGTGAATAAAGTATACTTAAAAAATTATTAAGTCCTAGTGTAGGAAATGATGAAGTGCTAGCAGATAGTAAACCTAATTCACAAGCACAGCAAGAACAAAAATAAAAATAGGCAACCAGACTACACAAGAAATTTATAGTGGTTCCCCAAATCTGGGTAGTCCACTCTTCTACCACCCTGGTAGGAATCCACTGAGGTTGTTGATCAGGTGCTTGACACCAATGGTTTTGATCAGGTCCCCAAAAACTAACTCAAGTCTTTTGATCAGGAGACTTGCAACCAGGAATCACTTTTGAAGGGAGATGACAACCCTTTATAGAGGTGGGGGTGAGAGAGTTGATTATGTCTTCTCTGTCAACAATCAGAGAGAAGACTTATGTGGACTGATGTTAGCAAACAGCTCCCCCTAAGATGTAGAATGGTTCAGGGAAAATCTGGAGCTTTGCTGTAGGGTGATAGGCATGCAAGCCGAGTTCTTGACTAGCAGAGATACAGGAACTTCTTGACTGATTTGATAGTAGTTGTCCTTAGAAGTCTTGGATAGTATAAGGAAGAAGAATATTCTTGTTGTTGTATGATTGTTCTTCTTCTACTGAATAATAATCTCTGCTTGTCACTGTAAGCTCTTGTGTAATCTATCTTCTATTCTGGCTCTTCATTTTTGTATATCTGTATTCGTGTGTTTCTTCTTCTCTATCTTTTAAAATTTTGAATGCCTCAGTCATTAATGCTGACGGCCTTGAGAATAATCAGCATTGATTAATTTCTCCAACTGTCTTGTGGAAAATCGGCAAGTAATAATCCTGAGGAAGACCGTAATTAATGCTCTCTCTAACGGATACATTCATAGAATGTTAGAGCATTAATTTTTTAGGAATTATCGCATTTGAGTGTGGACAGAATGCCGAAAATGGCTAAGTCTGGAATCATCAAACAGTTGGCAAAATCCGTCGAACTGAATTACCAGTTCGTCGAGCTGAGATATTATATTTGTTGACCATACAGCTTCTGTTCGTCGAGCTGAGTTCCAAGATCGTCGAGCTGATAACAGAACTGCATACTTCAGAACCTTTGCCTTTTTTGTCTGAAGTTCGTCGAGCTGAGTTTGTAACTTCGTCGACTGGAGTTCAGCAACTATTCTAGACTTAGAATAATTCATGAATATAGTTGTTGAAGTAAAGGATCCAAAATTCATCGACCAATGAACAAGGTTCGTCGACCTGAGAACTTCTAACTGAAGGTCCTTGTGAAGTTGAGCTCCAAGTTCATCGAACTCAGGATCCAGTTCATCGAGCAAAGTCTGAAGTTGGACTTAAAATAATTTGGAGTTATCCTGACTTTAGATGGTTGAAGAAATATACCAGATTTCATCGACCAGAGAAGGAAGATCGCCGAGCTCAGCTAAGAGAAATATCTCAAGATCGTCGTGCTGAGAATTTGACTTGTCCTTCTGAAACCGCTTCTGTGAACTGTGTCGCCTCAAATCCTTCTTGTGTCGATTGAGCTAGTGTCGACTAATATTATCTGTGTTGACTGATAGTATGTTGTGTTGACACAAATCCTCTGGGTGTCAACACAGCCTTTCTGTGTGTCGACACAGCCTTTCTGTGTGTCGACACAACTATTTGAGTCTCTGAGAAACTATTGTAGGCAGATCTATGTGATGTTGACTCTTGGCCTAGACTCTAGGACACAACTATGACCCTGACTATACATGTTGGTTCAAATCATCCTAAGTTAGTGAACCTAGCCCAAATCAACTAGAGATCCAACAAAGACTAAGCCATTTTGTCCTCGCCTCACAACCGCCACTCCTAGGAACCGTGTAGGAGGACGAAAGTGGAGGATAATAAAGTAAAAAAAAGCAGGTGATGTTGGATCAATTCTACCATGGATATATTTCTAATAACTATATCATTACACTAGCAGTTTTATATAGTAGATGTAATGTAAGTACGCAGTACTAAAAACAAGATTGTTGTAAGTAAAGTAAAGAAAGAGCAAAAAATAAACTACCTACCGCTATACTAACATCACATGAGTACCTTAACTTATATGAATGCTCATACAAACTTATAAGTCAAGGTTTTAGAAATATAACTTAGCTCTTGAGTCATACTAGCTCCGTGGAGAGAGTGCGAACGTGCACGCGTATGGTCCCCGACATTGATGGATTTCTTTGGAGATCATCCCGAGCACCGGTCTTTGGAAATGCTCAACTTAGTGGCCTGCCTACTTTCTTCCTACGCATGACCGAACAATTCTCCTGTATTCTATTTTTGAGTAGTTGCAATACTTCTTTACGCGTGTCGAAATTTATAAACTTCGTCGCATAATTAAAAATTATATCTATTATATTTTTATGCCCATGCTGTTTTTGATGTCTCGCTTTATTTTGAAATTTCTAAGCCAGCTAGCTGTTTTCGAGTCCGCGGAGAGATGATTTGCTCGGGACGAGCAAATCTTTAAGTCTGGTGGTGTGATGAGTCCAATTTTTATAGGGTTTTTTGGACACATCTGGGCTGGTTTTCTCACTCGTGCACTGTATTTCAACCGGATATCAGTTATATTTGCATCGTTCGTTCATGGACCATTTTGTGCACTGTTTTGGCACGAGGGTGTGCAATTGCGCATTTTGTTATTGGGGATATGCACATGGTGCTCCCTATTGTTTTTTCCTGCTATTTTCTTTGCTGGGAGTTCGTGCTCCAGTTTTGGTTTTGTTGTGCAGGTGGTGAGTTTTTCCTAAAGGCATGAATTCTATTTTCAGGAAAACGCACGGTCGTGCATTTTATTCGCGCACGGTTTGATCCCGATCGTGTGTTATATTCAGCTTGAAGATCGTCGAGTTGAGCACGACGAATTTAGTCTAGCTGAGTTCGATGATTCTCACGCACGGTTAACACACGGTTTCATCATAACTGTGCGCGAAGGAAACACACGGTTTTCCTATAACTTTCTAGTTTGTTCAATTCTATGGTTAACCGTGCGATTTATTCACGCACGGGCGGAAGCACCCGTGCACAAGTAAAATGCACGGTTCTCTTGTGTGTCCCAGCATTCCAGCTTTCTGTCGCTACCCGTGCGATTTCCTTCACGTACGGGCCGAATCATCCGTGCATGAGTAAAATGCACGTGCCAACCCCTCTCCTTCCGCAGGCTTTCTATGAAAGTTAATATCGAACGGTTTGAGCACGGTCGTGTGCCAAACTGTGCGTGCCTATTTTTCTGACCTGCTTCTATTTAAAGCGCATATTTCTTCTTCTTGGAGGAGTTCCATTCCAGTTCGTCCCAGCAGCAATTTTCTGCTCTTTTGAGCAGGGAAACTTTCCCTGAGCCGTTATTTTCTGTCTCCTCTTTGGAGAGTTGATCCGTCCACCATTTCTACTCCATGAGCTAGCAACTTCTTCATCTCTGGCCACCATTATCATCTCCAAGCTCAAGCTCCGTGTAAAGCTCAAAGGTTGCTTCATCAATGAAGTTCTCTGGTTAGAACCAGCCAGCGATTATTCACGAAGAAGACGGGACTTTAGATGGAAGTGACAGCGCTTTTCAGTTCCTGGACATCAACCGCAGACCGAGTTCGGATAAGGCCCGACAACCCTTGAATACGGTCATGAATCTCGGAGAGACTTCGTGCGTTTGGTTGTTTCTCTTCACCTTTACTTGTAGTATTTCGTTTTTTGCATATTTGCGTATTGGATTGATGTGTGAGAACATTGATAGCTTGAATATTTCAGCATGTATAAGTGTTGATATATTTTAGTTTCGGATATTGTTGTTGAACTTCAGATTTTTTTCTTATTCAAGTTGTGCTTGTGTCGTTCTAGTGATTGTTAGAGGCGTGCTTTGTGAAGAGGTGGTTGATGAGTCTGATTTATATAGGGTTTTTAGGACTCATCCAGGCTTATTTTCTTGCATGTGCACTACTTTTTCAATTGGAAATGTTATATTTTTATTTAGGGCTTCACTTCACTAATAATGCATTGTTTTGGCCCATGGGTGTGCAATTGCGCATTTTATTTCTGGGGGTAAGCACATGGTGCTCCCCATGGCCCTTTCCGGCTAATTTCATTGCATTTCAGTGACGCTGGAGGGCTCTCTTTAGTTTTATTGGTTTGTATGCAGATGGTTTCATTTTCCCCAAGTCTGGAATATAGGTTTGAGGAAAATGCACGGTCGTGCATTTTCTTAGCACATGGTCCTTTCAGACATGTGTTTTGTATGTGCAGGAGAAACGTCGAGCTGAGCTCGACGATCTTAACACACGGTTAACGCACGGTTTCTTCGGAACCGTGCACGAAGGAAACACACTTTTTTCCTGTATCTTGCTTGTTTGTTCTTTCTGTGGTTAATCGTGCGATTTACTCACGCACGGGAGGAGGCGCTCGTGCGCCATTAAAACGCACGGTTCCACCTGCTTTTCCTAGTTTCCGCTTTCTGTCGCTACCTGTGCGATTTCCTTCGCGCACAAGCAGAATCGCCCGTGCGCGTGAGTAAAATACATGGGTCAACGCTGTAAGACCCCCCTTTTTTTTTCTTTTTCGACACCGGGGTCTTAGGCCCAGAACCGCCGTTTTGCGGTGACTCCTTCACGCCCTGAAGGGTCATCACCACAAAGCGCCGATTCTGCCGGCCAATTCGATCACAGAAAAGTAGCATAATGAAGTAAAATGGAAACTATCTGTCCACAGAGAATCACATGACATAATAAATATAACTCCACGAAGAGAGTGTCCACAGAAAATAACATCAGAGTAGCAAAAATGGGCTTATGCCCGGTACATCATAACCTCACTACAAGATCTCTCATGCAGAAACAAAAGTAGAAAACTACTCAAGGTCGAGACTCACGGTCCCGGCTGTATGAACTCCGGAGCTAGACTGCCCCACCTCCAAGCGCACCGGTCTCTGGGGCTGCTCCTCCATGCTGGTCTCCACGATCCCCTAAATGATGCGGTTCGAAAACCGTTAGTCTAAAAGACTAAGTCCTATCATCCCCCGCCCATTCCCCCACGGCTCCTAAGCACCGAGCGGAGAGGATGAAAGGGGAGGACTTAATGGTGGAGAATAATCAAAAAGCAGATGACAGCGGACCTATACTAGCAATTCTATAGACATAAGCTGAAATATGAAATGTAACCTTCACTTATGTGAAAAACACATAAGCCAAGGGGTCTTCTGCAAGGCTCCCATCGTATAAAAAGTCCCATACCAATTTATACGATGGGGTGTCGGTTATCAAACAGCAGTAAATATATATATCCAAATTTAACCTTAATTTATAAACTTGCCCACACAAGCTTATAGACCAAGGGGTCGTTTTGCAGGTCCTAGAGTATAAGCGTCCCATTCCACTTATACTTTAGGTGTCAAGGTTAAAGGAGACGATTATGCTATGACATGCAAGTGGGTATGATGGACATGCAAGTGCAACACACACACCCGACTCTGTGCACACAGATCTTTAGTTCCCCCTTTCTGGAGCCGTTACCTCCCAGGATACCTCCGTAGTGGCAGACGGAAGCGGTGGGTTGGGCCTCGCCCACCTCTAAACCAGTAAAGCACTACCGGTCAGACCTATCGTATGCCTCAACGCTTGGTGCACGAAGCGGACTCCTGTGTACTCTTGCCGGCTGGCGCACCGGACTTCTGTTTGCGAAGTGCTAACCACACTTGCCGAGTCAACGTATTGGCGTCGGTGAATCGACCCTCCGATACCGAAGACCCACCACCTTAATTTCCTTTCCTTTTATGCACATGCAAATTAGCGTAAACAAGAACCGAGCCGAAGCTCCCCGGACCAACACGTCCGTCTCAAACAATCGAGCCGAAGCTCCCCGGACCCAAAGTCCGCCTTTTAACCATCCGAGCCGAAGCTCCCAGCTAACATCCGGTGCCATCAGTGTTGTGAAATGTGCAACCCTAATTACTAAGTTACTCTTTTCAGCTTGTTAAAACAGTTTACGTTAACCCAGGACTGCCCCCGGTATTCCCTGTGAAGGGCTCTCAAGGGGCACTAGGAATTGTGTTGGGATTACGCCCAGCGTTCCCTTTCGCAAGGTACTTATTTATTATTGGTTGATTCCCTTACCCATTATTTTCTCATGTTCCGATAAGCTAATCCTAGGGTGATTTGACTCCACTCACCTCGGGGAGGACGATCTTTCGTCGGACCCGAGCGCCTCTAAACCCCAAACAAAATAACACCCTACTCACTTATCTTCCAAGATGCACCTAAATCTATTTATCATTCCAGCAAACCAATCAAGACCCATCACATGTGCCCTAATTCATGTCCCAACTGCTTTTCTGCAGTATTACTAAATGCAGCCCACTTAAGCTATATGACCCGTAAAAAGGGAAGTATGTCATATGATCATCCAATGCTCATATAAAAATTATTAGAAGTCCATATGGGCATATGCAGACTGAATCCACAATTTCCTAATTTTTATGATTTAAATACTAATTTATTTATCTATTTTAAAAGCCAAAAGTTCCAAGGTTGAACAGGAAGTACACGATTTATGCAATATAAAGCTCCACTAAAATTATGATAAATGCAAGATGGGTAATCATCTAAAAATCCAGAAGCTCCAAATTTTCCAGCAAGATTTTAGCCCTTAAATAGTATTTCCAATTTATTCCAAAATAATTCATAAAAAAGGGATTTACAATGAAAATACTTCCAACAATTCAGAGAAAATTCCAGGATGAATGTAAGGGCATATAAAACCTCTATGTAAACTTTCATAATTTGTTTGAAAGAATTATTGCCCAAATTAATTAATTATCCTATTCTCAAAAATATGGCCTTGTAAAGAAAGTTCTGAAAACAGACCTCTAAAAATTATAAATAAATTTATACAATTACTTTTTGGCCTAAATACCTCAAAACCTAAGCCTCATGATTTTTAAACAGATATATCAACCATAATGAATTTTCCTTACCAAAGCCCCTTTCTGAAATTAATGAAGGAAGTACCAAATAAAGTTAATTGAAAATTGTGATAAAATTCAGAGATGATCAACTAGAGCTATAATAACCTCTGACCAAGTTTCATCATATTTTAAAGCACATAACATCCATAATAAAATCAAACGTCATTTTGGGCCTTTTGGTAATTAACAAATGAAGTACTACAAATATTGATCACAATTCCTCAAGTAAATTATCAGAGATTTCAAATACCCTAATCCCCTCACTACCCAAATTTGGTTAAGTTTCAAGATGTTTAGCTAACCTAACCCTACACTACAAGTTTTAGGACCTAAGCTAGGGTTAGGGTTTTGGGGGCCCTACCATTTTCACAATTTGCTAATATTTTTACCAGAGGGTTTTATATATCCTAGGAACCTTCTTGCAAAATTTGGTGTTCATCCAAGGTGTTTAGGACTCATGCCCTTCACAAGGCCAAAGGGTCCCTCCATAGGGTTTGACCTAGGAACTTAGGGCAAATCTATTCCTCTCTATCACATATTCCATGGGGAGGTGATAAGTGCCATAGCAAGTCAGTGGCCCAAAGTTCAGCCTCTGTTGAGGTGATTTGGTCACTCAAAATCAAAAGTGCACCTTTTGACCAAAATGCTGTTTTTAAGGTATAGTTAGGGTTGAGTTAAAACCTATTCAAAACACATCCAAATCAAATGATATTTTATACAGATACCTAAAATGAACCCAGGGACCACTTCCCAAAATTTGGGAGGGTTTGGAGATGTTTAGGACACCTATTTAATTTATTTATGGATTATTAACTTTTTATACAAACTATAGAAATAGTTTCTCCAAAAATTCTCATTTTTGTACAGGCCCTAGGTATAGATACGAATGATCCTCTGTACAAATTTCAGCCAATTTGGACAAGGGATGAAGGGTGGGCATCCATTTGAATCTCAGGTCAGCCCTAGGTACAGGTCCCACCAAACTGGGTGTCCTGGTCCAACCACAGGGCCAAATTGGTCCAAATCAATTTTGTATTACAGTAGACCCATAGGGCTACAACTTGCATATTGACCGTTTTCCCACCAGGTGGGCCTAAGTATTTTTAATAATTAATGCAAAACAGCCCAGAAAACAGGACAGAAAATTCAGAAATCAAAATTAAATAAAAGAAATGATGCTGCACGAATATTAAAGCAAATCGTGGGGCTCCTGGTCATCTTCTTCCTCCAGCCAAGGGCCATGATTGGCCGAACCTGGATCTTATTCCAAGTTCATTTCCCGGCCACACGGCCACCTCCCTGGCCGGCCACCACCGCCACCACCTTCGTTGAGGTGGGGGCTATCGCCGGGCGGCGGCACGGCCGCCGGAGGGGTGGTTTCCGGCGAACTCGACCACCTTTTTTTTTTTGGAAAAACCATGAAAATGAAAACTTGGATCGGCTCAATTGAGTCCGATTTTTGTCCTAAACGATTCCTAAGATCTACCCACGGAAGAAGGAGTAGAAGAGGACCTTTAACTGAGCTTGTCGTCGAGTGTGGTGGCGGTGCGCCATGGCCGGTGGTGGAGCTTTCCGAAGCTTGCAACTTCACTACCAAACCGCCCGGTTTATTTAGGTGAAGGGTGGAAACGATACCTCTTGGCCCAGGGAAGCTTTTAAAAGCATCAAATGGGTTGGGGGAGAGGGAGGGTCATGGCTTCAAATCCATTAATGGTCATGAATTGGAATTTCGGTTTTTGAGAAAACCCATGGAAATTCACCTCCCCTTTGTCCCAATTCATTTGGAAACTCCTCAAAACTGATAGGGGAGATGAATACTAATTAATTGGTGAAGAATGGAGGGGTGATTCACCTTCCCCACCATGAATGACCTTCTCTTTCTTCTTTCTCTCTCTTCCCTATTGGAGGAATTGATTTCAGCCACCTTGAATGGCTGGCCATGGCTATTAAACTCCTTAAAACTGATGAGGGGGAATGTATTCAGCCTTTGGAATCAATTGGAGAGGCCCTTGATCTCCCTTGGCCATGAATGGCCTCTTTTCTCACTTTCTCTCTCCTCCATTAAAGAGAAAAATGGATCTTTCTCTCTCCTACTCACCATGGCCGAATTTTAATCTCTCCTCCAGCCTATTGGCAGCCCACTAACTCATATTAATAATAAAATGAGGTTAGCCCAAGTGGGGGAAATGGGTTTGAGCTTGGGTTAGCCCATTTAGGCTAATTTGACCTAACACTAGAATAGAGTTGACCTTGGTCAACATGACCATTTGAGTTAACCCAAATGGGTCCTTGGTGACCCATTGGACTCCCTTGAGGTCTAGGAAGACTTGCGTAGGGTTGGTTGGGCATCTTGGGGGTCACATGTCCCTTGGTAAGGGCACTTTGACCATTTTAGGGCTAGAGTTGACTTGGGTCAACATGACCAATTGGGTTGACCACTATGGGTCCTGGGTGACCCATTGGCTTCCCCTAGGGTCTAGGTAGGGTTATGTAGGGTTACCCTACACTTTGGAGGTCACATACCCTTAGTAAGGGTACTTTGACCAGATTAGGGGCTTGAGTTGACTTCGGTCAACCTGGCCTCTAGGGCTGACCCCAATGTGTCCTTAGTGGCCCATTGACCTCACTTTAGGGTTATGAGGGCATATGTGGGGTCCTCTAGGCTAGGAGTAGGTCAATTGACCCTAAGTAGGCTAGTTTGACCCATTTAGGGCTAGGGTTGACCTTGGTCAACTGAGCCTCTTGGGTTGAGCCTAATGGGTCCTTTTGGCTCTAATGGTCCTCCCAAGGTATTAGGGGCGTTGTGGTAGGGTCTTGGGGTTAGGGTGTGGCCCATGGTCATCCTAAACCATGCTTGGAGTTCTACTATTTGCAGACCATGATGATCTTCCACATTCTGTCCCCTATCTCTTGGCCCATTTCTGGCTTCCTAGGGTTTTGTCATGACCTAGTCATGGCCAAAACCACTCTTAGGGGTCTAGTTTGAAATGGGATGTTACAAATCCCAATAAACAAAACAAAGATTTCGTCCCCGAAATCAAGGTTGAGTCTACGGGACTTACTACCGAAGAAAAGAACCTTGTAACATCCCAGCATGGCGCCTTGCTTGCTAAAATAGGTTTTAAGGGAAACCTAAATCTATGACCATTACGCCCAATCGGCAAACCAAGATCTCAATAAACAAGGATAAGCCCCCAATAAACAAAAGATAAGCCTCTATCTGCCTAGAGCAGCCCTTAGTAAATTAAAGCAGGAGAATAAATTAACATCTTGAGGGGTCTGAGAGGTGTACCTGACTGAATAGCTCTGGGTACCTTTGTCGCATCAGGTCCTGCGGCTCCCAGGTATGCTCCTCCTGGCCGTGGTTCCTCCACAGGACCTTGACTAGTGGGACCTTCTTGCGTCGCAAGACCCGTACTCCTCGGTCGTCGATCCTCATTGGCTCCAAACGAACTGACCGGTCTGAAGCTACCGGCCCTTCGGGGGTCAAAATCTGCTGTTCCGGGCATAGCAGAGCCCTCCTCAACGAAGAAATATGGAAGACGTCGTGCAGCGCTTCCAGCTCTGGTGGTAACTCCAGCCGGTAGGCTAGGGGTCCGATCCGCTCCAGGATCCTTTAAGGACCCATGTACCTAGGGCTGAGCTTCTTCCTCCGACCACGCACCCGCGAGACTCCATGCATGGGTCGGATCTTCAGAAACACCCGGTCTCCCACCTGGAACTCCACCTGCCGATGCTGGGCGTCATAGTACTTAGCCTGTCTGCTCTACGCCTCTAGCATCCTGTCTCTGATCAGCCTCACCTGTGCCTCGGTGTCTTCAACAAACTCCGACCCAAACACCTTCGGATCTTCGTTCTGAACCCAGGAAAGCGGGGTCCGGCATCTCCTCCCGTACAAGGCTTCGTAAGGCGTCATCCTGATGCTGGACTGGTGGCTGTTGTTATAGGAGAACTCGACCAGGGGTAAGAGTTTCTCCCACGGTTCCCCGCGGTCCAAGATGCATAGCCTCAAAAGGTCCTCCAGCGTCCGGTTGGTGCGTTCTGTCTGCCCGTCTGTCTGGGGATGAAATGCAGTGCTGAAGGTCAATCGCGCGCCTAAGTAAGCCTGGACTGATCGCCACTCCGTGGATGTAAACCGCCCATCAAGATCTGACACTATCGTCCTGGGCACGCCATGATAACGAATGAACTGCTCCACAAACTTCCGCACCAGTACACCCACTGAATCGTCCTTCCTGATTGGTATAAATCGAGCCACCTTGGTCAATCGATCAACGATTACCCAGATCGAGTCATTCCCTGTCCGAGACCGGGGAAGCCCATGTATGAAGTCCATGGCTATGTCATCGAACTTCCACTCCGGCACCGGGAGTGGCTGCAATAATCCTGCGGGGTTCCTGCACTCCGCCTTCACTAGCTGACATGCCTCACAATGGGTCACGAAGTAAGAGACATCCTTCTTCATGCCCGGCCAGAACATCGTCTTCTTTAAATCAGCCGTCATCTTTGTGATCCCCGGGTGTACAGAATACCGGCTGCAGTGCGCCTCCGTCATAATATCCTCCCGGATCTGGCCTCCCTCCGGTATATACACCCATCCTCTGAAGCACACCAGGTCGTCCCTCAGTGTGTAATCTCCTGCAGTGCCTGCCTCCAGAGCTTGGAAGATGGGCTCTAACTTGGCATCCTGCCTCTGCCCTTCTCTGACTCGGTCTCTGATGTCATCGGTAACGCCCATCGCGGCCAAGTACTCCTCATAGAGCTCAGGATCATCAGACGACACCAGAGTAATGTGCATGTCCTCTAGTCTCTGCAGCAGCTCCATAGACATCAGCTGAGGCTCTGCTCCTGCTGTGGCGGCTCTCTGACTCAGTGCATCTGCTACCACATTCGCCTTCCCCGGGTGATAGTGCATCTCATACTGATAGTCTGATAGAAACTCCACCCACCTCCTCTGCCTGATGTTCAGTTCCTTCTGCGTGTCCACGTACTTAAGGTTCTTATGATCGGAGTATATATCACAGTGGACTCCATAAAGGTAGTGCCGCCATATCTTCAGTGCGAATACCACTGATCCCATCTCAAGGTCATGCACTGGATAGTTCTTCTCATGGGTCTTTAGCTGGCGGGAGGCATAAGCTATGACGTGTCCGTTCTGCATCAGCACCGCTCCCATCCCCTGATATGATGCGTCGGTGTAGACCTGAAATCCCTCCCTCCCCGAGGGGAGTGTAAGAATGGGAGCCGAGGTTAGCCGATCCTTCAGCTCCTGGAAAGCTGTCTGGCACTGCGGGGTCCATACGAACGGTACCTCCTTCTTCGTCAAGGATGTGAGCGGGAGGGCGATTCGAGAGAATCCCTCTACGAACTTCCGGTAATAACCGACAAGTCCCAGGAAACTCCGCACGTCCGTGGCCGTCTTCAGCGGCGGCAATCCCTGACTGCCTGAATCTTTGCCCGGTCCACCGCCAGCCCGGCTCCACTGATAATGTGGCCTAAAAAAGCCACCTCCTTCAACCAGAACTGACACTTGCTGAACTTCGCATAAAGGCGATGCTCCCGCAGTCTCTCCAAGGTTAGTGCCAGATGTCGTGTGTGCTCCTCCTCCGTCTTAGAATAGATAAGGATGTCGTCTATGAATACTTTGACGAACACATCCAAATAAGCCTCGAAGACCCGGTTCATGAGGCTCATAAACGCCGACGGAGCATTCGTGAGACCGAAGGGCATCACGATGAACTCATACAATCCGTATCGGCTACTAAAGGCCGTCTTCGGAATATCCTCCTCCTTGATCCGCAGCTGGTAGTAGCCTGACCTCAAGTCCAGCTTCGAAAAATAATGGGCTCCCTCCAGCTGATCGAACAACTCGTCTATCCTGGGGAGCGGATAGGTATTTCGGATGGTCAGCCTGTTTAGTGCTCGATAGTCAATGCACAGGCGAAGAGTGCCATCCTTCTTCTTCAGGAATAGGACAGGAGCTCCCCATGATGAGGAGCTCGGCCTAACAAATCCTGCTTCCACCAGCTCCTGCAACTGTGTCCGAAACTCCGCCAACTCCTTCGGGGCCATCCGATAAGGGGCCTTGGATACCGGCTTAGCCCCTGGCACCAACTGAATCTGAAAGTCCTTCTCCCTATGCGGAGGCAGTCCTGGCAGCTTATCCGGAAAAATATCGGCGTAGTCACGAACCACCGGAATGCTAGCAATCAGGTCCTTCTCCTCAGTCATCTCGAATAATACCTGATATACCTCGTCTCCTTGCATGTGAGCCTTAACGGCCTGAATAGAGGAAAGCAGGCGGCGGGAAACCGGTGTAGTGCCTTCAAATGTTGCATAAGTATCGCCGTGGCTCAGCACGACCTTCCTTGTCGGGCAGTCAATCTGGGCATGGTTCCAGACAAGCCATGTCATGCCCAAGACAAGGTCGAAGTCCGGCATTCTCAGGATCGTCGCCGGGGCCTCAAGTGTCAACCTGTCTATGGTAACCTCCAGGAGGCACTTCTCTGTGGACTGGATCTCCATCCCATTAGGGAGACGCACCCTCCTGGGTAATCCCGTATAATATCGAATCCGATCCAGGTCCTTGACGAAATCCTCCGACACAAAGTTGTGCGATGCCCCCGTGTCGAACAGGGTATGGGCAGGCTTGCCGCACACCATCACCATTCCTAAATCAGTTTGAAAGAAACTCTGGTGTAAGGTTTTCTAACCTAGGTCGTGTAGTAGTTCTATCAACACTTAATATGAGTAAAGAATAAATCCAAAATTAAGATTACTCTCATACCTGCAATAACCCTGTCCGGGTTCCGGGGCTGTGCTATGTCCAAAGCGTAAATCTGCTCCCCATTCTGCCTTCGGTCGCCTCCCTGGTAACCACGTCCTCGGCCGCGTCCTCGGCCTCCGAAATGCTAGGCCGGTGGACCACCCCGTGGTGCTGGAGGTGGTGCCCCCCTCATAGGGCAGTCTCTCCGGAGATGTCCCACCTGGTGACAATGGAAGCACTCCGGCGGGGGATACGCCATACCCCGGGGTCTCTGCATCTCCTGGATCCGGAGAGGTTGAGGGTCCAAAACCACCTGTTCTCTCGGCTCCTGCCTCACCTCCTGACGAGGCTGCTCCTCTGTCCTCCTCCCATCTGGTATGGTGCCTCGCCGCTGATCATTTCGGGCCCTCCGGCCCTGGTCCTCCGCTTGCCGTTTCCGGCCCCGAGTGGTGTGCCAGTCGGCCTCAATCCTCTTCGCCATCTCCAAAATCCGGGAGATGGGCCCGTCAGAGACAAAAAGCAAGGCCTCCCTCAACTCCTCTTTTAGGCCCTTATAAAACCTCTTGACGTAACCTGCTTCGTCCAACTGATAGGAGCCTGCATATCGGGCCAAATGATCGAACTCTCGGTGGTACTCCACCACCGTCCTGGTGCCCTGCCTCAGCTGCAAGAACCGCTCCTCCAACTCGTCCTTGGCCGACTGAGGAACAAAGTGCTCCAGCAGCGTGGTCCTGAATTCTTCCCAAGTGATTTCTGCAATCTCCCTATCAGCAAAAGTCTTGTCCAACAGCGTCTTCCACCACCTTTTAGCATGGGACTCCAAGCAAGATACCACCAGGGCCACCCTCTCCTCCCAAGGGCATCGTATCCCAGTCAACATCTCGTACATAACATCCAGCCACTCCTCTGTCCGTACTGCCGACTCTGTCCCTAAGTACGATGGGGGAGAGAGTCCTCGGAAGGTGCTCATCCAGTTGGCCCCTGGGTTTGGCTGCGGGGCTGGAGCCTGCTGAGCCCGGAAGGCCTCAAGGATAGCTGTAAGGGTCTGCCCCATGTCTGACTGGAGGAAAGGTGTGGGGACCATGGGAGGTGGTGCGATATCTGGGGTCTGCTGAGCTCCACCTTGTGGGGTGGGCTGAGCTGGGGGCTGCAAAACGAACTACATTAGTAGGTAATCGACTCAATGCCTAATGAAAGTGGACAATTTACATGTGATTCCCCCCATATGGGCACACCACTGCTTCCGCTGCTTAGTTTGTCCCCAAACTAAACCCGCGCGGGGGTGACCCAGGGTTGTGGACGGCTACTTTTCGATCGAGGTCGCTCTGATACCACTTGTAAGACCCCCCTTTTTTTTCTTTTTCGACACCGGTGTCTTAGGCCTAGAACCACCGTTTTGCGGTGACTCCTTCACGCCCTGAAGGGTCATCACCACAAAGCGCCGATTCTGCCGGCCAATTCGATCACAGAAAAGTAGCATAATGAAGTAAAATGGAAACTATCTGTCCACAGAGAATCACATGACATAATAAATATAACTCCATGAAGGGAGTGTCCACAGAAAATAACATCAGAGTAGCAAAAATGGTCTTATGCCCGGTACATCATAACCTCACTACAAGATCTCTCATGCAGAAACAAAAGTAGAAAACTACTCAAGGTCGAGACTCACGGTCCCGGCTGTATGAACTCCGGAGCTAGACTGCCCCACCTCCAAGCGCACCGGTCTCTGGGGCTGCTCCTCCATGCTGGTCTCCACGATCCCCTAAATGATGCGGTTCGAAAACCGTTAGTCTAAAAGACTAAGTCCTATCATCCCCCGCCCCTTCCCCCACGGCTCCTAAGCACCGAGCGAAGAGGATGAAAGGGGAGGACTTAATGGTGGAGAATAATCAAAAAGCAGATGACAGCGGACCTATACTAGCAATTCTATAGACATAAGCTGAAATATGAAATGTAACCTTCACTTATGTGAAAAACACATAAGCCAAGGGGTCTTCTGCAAGGCTCCCATTGTATAAAAAGTCCCATACCAATTTATACGATGGGGTGTCGGTTATCAAACAGCAGTAAATATATATATCCAAATTTAACCTTAATTTATAAACTTGCCCACACAAGCTTATAGACCAAGGGGTCGTTTTGCAGGTCCTAGAGTATAAGCGTCACATTCCACTTATACTTTAGGTGTCAAGGTTAAAGGAGACGATTATGCTATGACATGCAAGTGGGTATGATGGACATGCAAGTGCAACACACACACCCGACTCTGTGCACACAGACCTTTAGTTCACCCTTTCTGGAGCCGTTACCTCCCAGGATACCTCCGTAGTGGCAGACGGAAGCGGTGGGTTGGGCCTCGCCCACCTCTAAACCAGTAAAGCACTACCGGTCAGACCTATCGTACGCCTCAACGCTTGGTGCACGAAGCGGACTCCTGCGTACTCTTGCCGGCTGGCGCACCGGACTTCTGTTGGCGAAGTGCTAACCACACTTGCCGAGTCAACGTATTGGCGTCGGTGCATCGACCCTCCGATACCGAAGACCCACCACCTTAATTTCCTTTCCTTTTATGCACATGCAAATTAGCGTAAACAAGAACCGAGCCGAAGCTCCCCGGACCAACACGTCTGTCTCAAACAATCGAGCCGAAGCTCCCCGGACCCAAAGTCCGCCTTTTAACCATCCGAGCCGAAGCTCCCAGCTAACATCCGGTGCCATCAGTGTTGGGAAATGTGCAACCCTAATTACTAAGTTACTCTTTTCAGCTTGTTAAAACAGTTTACGTTAACCCAGGACTGCCCCCGGTATTCCCTGTGAAGGGCTCTCAAGGGGCACTAGGAACTGTGTTGGGATTACGCCCAGCGTTCCCTTTCGCAAGGTACTTATTTATTATTTGTTGATTCTCTTACCCATTATTTTCTCATGTTCCGATAAGCTAATCCTAGGGTGATTTGACTCCACTCACCTCGGGGAGGACGATCTTTCGTCGGACCCGAGCGCCTCTAAACCCCAGACAAAATAACACCCTACTCACTTATCTTCCAAGATGCACCTAAATCTATTTATCATTCCAGCAAACCAATCAAGACCCATCACATGTGCCCTAATTCATGTCCCAACTGCTTTTCTGCAGTATTACTAAATGCAGCCCACTTAAGCTATATGACCCGTAAAAAGGGAAGTATGTCATATGATCATCCAATGCTCATATAAAAATTATTAGAAGTCCATATGGGCATATGCAGACTGAATCCACAATTTCCTAATTTTTATGATTTAAATACTAATTTATTTATCTATTTTAAAAGCCAAAAGTTCCAAGGTTGAACAGGAAGTACAAGATTTAGGCAATATAAAGCTCCACTAAAATTATGATAAATGCAAGATGGGTAATCATCTAAAAATCCAGAAGCTCCAAATTTTCCAGCAAGATTTTAGCCCTTAAATAGTATTTCCAATTTATTCCAAAATAATTCATAAAAAGGGGATTTACAATGAAAATACTTCCAACAATTCAGAGAAAATTCCAGGATGAATGTAAGGGCATATAAAACCTCTATGTAAACTTTCATAATTTGTTTGAAAGAATTATTGCCCAAATTAATTAATTATCCTATTCTCAAAAATATGGCCTTGTAAAGAAAGTTCTGAAAACAGACCTCTAAAAATTATAAATAAATTTATACAAGTACTTTTTGGCCTAAATACCTCAAAACCTAAGCCTCATGATTTTTAAACAGATATATCAACCATAATGAATTTTCCTTACCAAAGCCCCTTTCTGCAATTAATGAAGGAAGTACCAAATAAAGTTAATTGAAAGTTGTGATAAAATTCTGAGATGATCAACTAGAGCTATAATAACCTCTGACCAAGTTTCATCATATTTTAAAGCACATAACATCCATAATAAAATCAAACGTCATTTTGGGCCTTTTGGTAATTAACAAATGAAGTACTACAAATATTGATCACAATTCCTCAAGTAAATTATCAGAGATTTCAAATACCCTAATCCCCTCACTACCCAAATTTGGTTAAGTTTCAAGATGTTTAGCTAACCTAACCCTACACTACAAGTTTTAGGACCTAAGCTAGGGTTAGGGTTTTGGGGGCCCTACCTTTTTCACAATTTGCTAATATTTTTACCAGAGGGTTTTATATATCCTAGGAACCTCCTTGCAAAATTTCGTGTTCATCCAAGGTGTTTAGGACTCATGCCCTTCACAAGGCCAAAGGGTCCCTCCTTAGGGTTTGACCTAGGAACTTAGGGCAAATCTATTCCTCTCTATCCCATATTCCATGGGGAGGTGATAAGTGTCATAGCAAGTCAGTGGCCCAAATTTCAGCCTCTGTTGAGGTGATTTGGGCACTCAAAATCAAAAGTGCACCTTTTGACCAAAATGCCCTTTTTAAGGTATAGTTAGGGTTGAGTCAAAACCTATTCAAAACACATCCAAATCAAATGAAATGTTATACAGATACCTAAAATGAACCCAGGGACCACGTCCCAAAATTTGGGAGGGTTTGGAGATGTTTAGGACACCTATTTAATTTATTTATGGATTATTAATTTTTTATAGAAACTATAGAAATAGTTTCTCCAAAAATTCCCATTTTTGGACAGGCCCTAGGTATAGATAAGAATGATCCTCTGTACAAAGTTCAGCCAATTTGGACAAGGGATGAAGGGTGGGCATCCATTTGAATCTCAGGTCAGCCTTAGGTACAGGTCCCACCAAAATGGGTGTCCTGGTCCAACCACAGGGCCAAATTGGTCCAACTCAATTTTGTATTATAGTAGACCCATATGGCTACAACTTGCATATTGACCGTTTTCCCACCAGGTGGGCCTAAGTATTTTTAATAATTAATGCAAAACAGCCCAGAAAACAGGACAGAAAATTCAGAAATCAAAATTAAATAAAAGAAATGATGCTGCACGAATCTTAAAGTAAATCGTGGGGCTCCTGGTCATCTTCTTCCTCCAGCCAAGGGCCATGATTGGCCGAACCTGGAGCTTATTCCAAGTGCATTTCCCGGCCACACGGCCACCTCCCTGGCCGGCCACCACCGCCACCACCTTCGTTGAGGTGGGGGTTATCGCCGGGCGGCGGCACGGCCGCCGGAGGGGTGGTTTCCGGCGAACCCGACCACCTTTTTTTTTTGGAAAAACCATGAAAATGAAAACTTGGATCGGCTCAATTGAGTCCGATTTTTGTCCTAAACGATTCCTAAGATCTACCCACGGAAGAAGGAGTAGAGGAGGACCTTTAACCGAGCTTGTCGTCGAGTGTGGTGGCGGTGCGCTATGGCCGGTGGTGGAGCTTTCCGAAGCTTGCAACTTCACTACCAAACCGCCCGGTTTCTTTAGGTGAAGGGTGGAAACGATACCTCTTGGCCCAGGGAAGCTTTTAAAAGCATCAAATGGGTTGGGGGAGAGGGAGGGTCATGGCTTCAAATCCATTAATGGTCATGAATTGGAATTTCGGTTTTGGAGAAAACCCATGGAAATTCACCTCCCATTTGTCCCAATTCATTTGGAAACTCCTCAAAACTGATAGGGGAGATGAATACTAATTAATTGGTGAAGAATGGAGGGGTGATTCACCTTCCCCACCATGAATGGCCTTCTCTTTCTTCTTTCTCTCTCTTCCCTATTGGAGGAATTGATTTCAGCCACCTTGAATGGCTGGCCATGGCTATTAAACTCCTTAAAACTGATGAGGGGGAATGTATTCAGCCTTTGGAATCAATTGGAGAGGCCCTTGATCTCCCTTGGCCATGAATGACCTCTTTTCTCACTTTCTCTCTCCTCCATTAAAGAGAAAAATGGAGCTTTCTCTCTCCTACTCACCATGGCCGAATTTTAATCTCTCCTCCAGCCTATTGGCAGCCCACTAACTCATATTAATAATAAAATGAGGTTAGCCCAAGTGGGGGAAATGGGTTTGAACTTGGGTTAGCCCATTTAGGCTAATTTGACCTAACAGTAGAATAGAGTTGATCTTGGTCAACATGACCATTTAAGTTAACCCAAATGGGTCCTTGGTGACCCATTGGACTCCCTTGAGGTCTAGGAAGACTTGCGTAGTGTTGGTTGGGCATCTTGGGGGTCACATGTCCCTTGGTAAGGGCACTTTGACCATTTTAGGGCTAGAGTTGACTTGGGTCAACATGACCAATTGGGTTGACCACTATGGGTCCTGGGTGACCCATTGGCTTCCCCTAGGGTCTAGGTAGGGTTATGTAGGGTTAACCTGCACTTTGGAGGTCACATACCCTTAGTAAGGGTACTTTGACCAGATTAGGGGCTTGAGTTGACTTGGGTCAACCTGGCCTCTAGGGCTGACCCCCAATGTGTCCTTAGTGGCCCATTGACCTCACTTTAGGGTTAGGAGGGCATAGGTGGGGTCCTCTAGGCTAGGAGTAGGTCAATTGACCCTAAGTAGGCTAGTTTGACCCATTTAGGGCTAGGGTTGACCTTGGTCAACTGAGCCTCTTGGGTTGACCCTAATGGGTCCTTTTGGCTCTAATGGTCCTCCCAAGGTATTAGGGGCGTTGTTGTAGGGTCTTGGGGTTAGGGTGTGTCCCAAGGTCATCCTAAACCATGCTTGGAGTTCTACTATTTGCAGACCATGATGATCTTCCACATTCTGTCCCCTATCTCTTGGCCCATTTCTGGCTTCCTAGGGTTTTGTCATGACCTAGTCATGGCCAAAACCACTCTTAGGGGTCTAGTTGGAAATGGGATATTACAAACGCTTCTTCTTCCTCGATCATTATCTGCGCGCGAATATCGCACGGTTGACACACGGTCATGCTACAGACCGTACGTGACCAATTTTCTGATCTTTTTCAATTTAAGCGCATATTTTCCAGGTTTTTAAGGAGACTTCTGCTCTGTCATTTCCTCCGCCATTTTAGGGCAAAGTTCCGCCCTTCCACCTCCGCCCTTCATCTTCCAATAAGGGGAGAAGCTCGGGCCATGCTCGCGAAGCCTATACCTTGTCGGTGCTTGCTCTTGGACTTCTCCTTCATCTTCTAAGCTCTATTTCAAGCTTCGACTCCATAGCTAACAAATGAAGGGAAGCTTGAAACTTTCTTCTGGATCGTGACACGAAGAAGACGGGTCCATTGGGAAGTAGTGACAACCCTTCTCTACCTCGGACGTAGTGGAGGAACGAGCTTGGACGCGGATTGACAACCCGGTGATTCCTTCTGCGACCCCTCGACAACCCTTTGGATTTGGTCGATCTCTTGACTTGTTCTTCCTTTATTATTGTTCATGTGCTGTTAGAACTTTTGTGTTGATGATGTGCTCTTAGTTGTAAACATTATTAGTTTCATGTCTATGTGAACTTGTATTGTTTATGCTTAAGTTGCTTGAGTTGCGCCCACATTTCCATCTTCCATCCATCCATTCTTGTCGTTCTAGCAATTGCTAGAAGTGTGCGCCGCGAAGAGGTGCTTATGACCCTTAAATCCTGGTTCTTACGCTTGCCTACTCGTCCAATTGCCCAACGATTCGGTGCATATAGGCCCATGTAGTCTTCCATCCCGCCTCGCGAAGCATCGCATTTGTTTGGGGGTGTGGTGTACCTGCATGTATTTTGGTTAGCGGATAGATTCATTTTATGCTAGCTCATTTGGGTTCGCTGCGTAGCCATTATTATTTTATATTTGTTTACCTCATCGAAACCCAAGCCTCATCTCTTCACCTAAAGTACTACTGATTCGTGTGTGAGCCAAACCAGTGCCGTGGAGAGAGTGCGATAGGGAAAGCATATGGTCACCGACATTGGTGGATTCCATTGGAGGTTAACCCGAGCCCCGATCTTTGGCAATGCTCGCCTAGCGATTAGTCTATTTTCTCCCTACGTGTGACCGAAAGATTCACCGTGATTCCATTTTTGAGTAATAATAAAATGTTTATACGCATTGTGAAATGTGTAAATTATTTTGCATACTTAGAAATTTCCTCTATTATCTTTTTACGCGTGCGAGCATGCGACTTTGCATGGTACTCCGTATCTCAATTTTTGTGTTAGCTATTTTATTTTTTTTATCTGCATAGATTTTGTTTGCTCGGGACGCGCAAACAGGTTTGTCTCGGGGTGTGATGAGTCTGATTTATATAGGGTTTTAGGACTCATCTGGGTTTATTTTCTTGCATGTGCACTACTTTTTCAATTGGAAAAGTTATATTTTTGTTTAGGGCTTCACTTCACCAATAGTGCATTATTTTGGCCCATGGGTGTGCAATTGCACATTCTATTTCTGGGGGTAAGCACACGGTGCTCCCCATGGCCCTTTCTGGCTATTTTCATTGCATTTCTGTGACGCTGTAGGGCTCTCTTTAGTTTTATTGGTTTGTATGTAGGTGGTGCGTTTTCCCCAAGTCTGGAATACAAGTGTGAGGAAAACACACGGTCGTGAGTTTTCTTAGCACACGGTCCTTTGAGATCGTGCGTTTTGCTTGTGCAGGAGAAACGTCGAGCTGAGCTCGACGAAATGAGATTGACGATCTTAACGCACGGTTAATGCAAGGTTTCTTCGAAACCGTGGGCGAAGGAAATGCATGGCTTTCCTGTAGCTTGCTTGTTTATTCTTCCTGTGGTTAATCGTGTTATTTACTCACGCGCCCGTACGCGAGTAAAACGCACGGTTCCACCTGCTTTTCTTGGTTTCCAGCTTTCTGTCGCTACCCGTGCGATTTCCTTCACGCACGGGCAGAATCTCCCATGCGTGAGTAAAACGCATGGTTCAACAATTCTTCTTCCTTGATCATTATCTGAGCGCGAATATCGCACAGTTGACGCACGGTCGTGTGACAGACCATGCGTGACCAATTTTCTGATCTTTTTCTATTTAAGAGTACATTTTCCAGGTTTTTAAGGAGACTTCTGCTATGCCATTTCCTCCGCCGTTTTAGGGCAAAGTTTCGCCCTTCCACCTTCGCCCTTCATCTTCCACCAAGGGGAGAAGCTCTGGCCATGCTCACAAAGCTTATACCTTGCTGGTTGTTAGAAAGTAGTGAAAAGAAGCGAAAAGTAGAGAACAAGCGGATAAGCTTTTGAATAATTGAAACTTTATTATCCAAAAAAGATAACTATTACAAAGGTATGCCCTCCCTTATATAGAATGGAGGAGAGATGAGAGAATACAAATAAGAGATGTGGGACTAAAAATTTACAAGCTAAGCGGACTGTACAAGTAAACCGCACAAGCCGCGCGGTTAGACAGAAGGACTAACCGCACGGCTACAACAAGAGAAGCAGAGAGGTCGCCTGTGAAGATCGCTAAACCGCCCGGTTTACAAGTGATGAAAATTTTATAGTTTTAAAAATGTATCCAAACTATAATCTCGAAATAGGCAAGTGTACCTATCGAAATATAGTATAGAAAATTGTCGTATTAAACTCGGGGCCTGTTGAGTACTTCTACTCACGCAAATTAATATTATTTTATCTAGATATAAAATAAGTAAATTAAACTATAGCTAGAAAAATTAAATAGAAGAACACACTTGATCTAGACTAACTTTGAAATAAAATGAACTTATCTTAACGGCAAACTTCTAGATTATCCGCGTCGACCGTGGAGGTTCCTAAAATACGAAAACGCCTCTCTCGAGAATACGCTCTCGACTAAACTTAGGTTGATCGATTAAGACCTCTCGGCCAGTCGAAACCCCTAAGCCTGCTTTAGGAGGTGAACCCCTCTATTGGATTCTACTCCAATCCGGAAGAGTTATGTCTTCCTCTCTCGAGGATTGCAATCAACTCCTTTTATCCTTGAGTGATCTCCCCGTATCCGCAACCTCTCGGTCATTTAGGATACGGATCTTAGATCGGAATCGAAGCTAATAAATCAAAGATAACTCGAAACGATAAGAAAAGAGTTTGACAAAAAGAAGTAGTTTATTATATTGAAAAGATTTTCATGATCATGTGGAAATGAAAATAGGGATACATGGAAAACAAAATAAAAAGTGCTAGAATTAAAGCTTAAACTATGAAATTGAAAAGAACATAAATAAAATACATAAAAAAACAGGAAAATAATCTGCGGAAGCTACTCCTAGATTGGCCTCCTAGCTCCCTCTGCTTCTGAACTCATCTGCAATTTATAGGAAAAATTTCTGCAAGGTCACGCCCTAGGTCACGCCCGTGACCTAGGGCGTGTCAGGCTCGGAAACCGCCGTCTTGAAATCCCGGGAACGTTAGAGGAGAAACCGCCAAAATCTGTTAAATGGCGGGTCACGCCCCTAGGTCACGCCCGTGACCTAGGGCATGTCACTTCAGTTTCTGGAAAACCGCGGGAAGCTGAAAACGGCGGGAGTAAATTCTGGCAGTTCCTGAAGTGTCACGCCCCTATGTCACGCCCGTGACCTAGGGCGTGTACTGACCGGGTCAGCAAACGACTGGAAACGGCGCATTCTGGCATCAATTCGGCAGTTTCGGGTTAGTCACGCCCTAGGTCACGCCCGTGACAGGGGGGCGTGTACTTAGGAAATGTTCCAGAATTACCCCGGGAAGATTTCTGGGGAAAATTAATTTCTTGAACTAGTCACGCCCGTGTTCACACCCTGGTCACGCCCGTGTCCTTGGTGCGTGTACTTGTGAAATTCTCCAGATTTGTAGAGGACGTCGTCCTCTTTCCGTTGACTGGTTGAACGTCCCGTAATTCTTCCTGGTTTGAAAGTTATGGCCATTTGAATTTCAGCTATCCGTGGCCAAAAATGTTAATTTTCTCAAAATGTTTTCGGATCTTTGCCATGAACTTGAAAATGATATTTGGAGCCCATATTGACCTGAAATATAAAAATAAATGAATTATTATATATATTAATATAAATCCAAATAAATTATACTATTTATTTATAAAAAAACTAAACTAAAATAACTATATAAATTAACTTATCAAATACCCCCACACTTAATCTTTTGCTATTCCAGAGCAAAACTATGGGAAGTATTTATAAGAAAATAATATAATTTTTTTTAATCAAACAAAAAAAATTATCAAATCAAAAGAGAGTTAAAAATTAATTTTATGGATTCAAATTTTTAAGTCCTAAAATATGAAAGTAAAAAGTGAAGAGCTAAATATTTAGCAAAGTTTTCTCTAATAAAATAATTAGAACTCAAAATTAAGTATTTAGCAAACAAAATTAGATTAAAAATTATAAACACTTTTTCCAATAAAAAGAGACTTCAAGGAAAATCAAACTACTACTTATGCTCTCTTACAAATTTAATTTAAATCTAATCAATTATATTGGGTTTTGGGTTTGGAAAAAAGGAAGATTGAAGAGATCTTAGATTAGGGGTGATGAATTTTATCCTCTCACCCCGCACAAAATTTTTTTTTCTTTTTTTGATGTTTTTTTTTTCTTCTTTTTTCTCTTCAAATAAAATTGTTTAGGAGTAATGAATTTTATCCTCTTACTCCTTTTTTTTTGGGGTTGCATATGTGTACCAAGGAATTTTTAATTCCCATGACATATGATCTAACCAAAAATGAAAAATTGCATATGTGTACCAAGGGATAATGAATTTTATCCTCTTATCCCCATGACATATGATCTAACAAGAAAATTAAAAACAAGGGGAAAGGCTTAACAAAATTTAGATTAAATTAAAAAAACTAAGAGAGCAACTATAGTGATTTAAGTTTTCCTAAAAATCTTAAAGCATAAAGTGAAGATAATTAAAATCTAAGAATTGTTAATCTAAATGCCACAAAGTTGAAACTAATTACAATAAAAGAGAATAAGGTCTAAATAGATTTCTCTAATCAAATTTTACTTCATAAATTTATTTCTTAAAATCAAATCACCTAAAAAATAAACTTAACTAACTTTGATGAAATAAAAGATTTAGAAAATCAAAAATTATAAAATTCTTATAAATAAATTCAAAATAAATTTTCTGAAAAGTCACAACAAGATTAAGTAGGGGTTTATTATATTTTTTGGTTTTTTGGAATTTTCTCTTTTTTTGGTTTTTTTATAATAAAAAGAAAACAAAATTTTGTAATTTTTTTTAAGATTTTTATATTTTGAAAATTTTTAAAGATTTTTTTCATTTTTTTTTAAATTTTAAAATAAAAACAATAAATAGAAATCCACCCTCATACTTAAAAATAAACATTGTCCTCAATGTTTATAAGTCAAGTAAGAGGGGAGAAACAAGAAGAAAAAAATTTGAAAATTTTTTAGAAAAAAATTTTTTTAAAACAAAAAAAATTATTAAAGATAAACAAGGGGTGTCTCCCAAGAGCGCTTTTCTTTTTCCCGTCTTTAAGCTAGACGGTTCGGGTTAGGAGAAAGGAAAATAAAAATTGAAATGAACGGGTAACTCCCTTAATTCTCGCTTTGGCGAAGATGCCAAAGTCGCATGCCCGGCTACTCCTCTGCTTTCTTTTTGATTTTCCTTCTCGCAGTTGACTTGAAAATTTAGATTCAAATCACCTAACCATACCTGAGGTGATTTGAATCTTTCTAGATGAGCGGCAAATGGGTCGGGGACAGCATTTGATTGCAACAGCTCATCTTCTTCCTGAAACTTGTTAGGGAAAGAAAAATAAAAAAGAAGTGCGTCAGAAAAATCTTCGCAAGGAGGAGACTCTTGCGAAGTTATAAGATTAGGCTCGGGTTGTTTATTTTCTAAAATTAAGTTATTATCTAAAAGAAAATTACTGGGCACTATAGTTTTAGGAATTTCAATTTCTAAAAATTCATAAGTAGAGTTTGAAAATTCATGAAGAGAATGAAAATCGGGAGAAATAGGAAAAGAAACATGTTTTTCTCCTATTTCACCCGGTGTGCCCATAACTTTAAAATATTCTTGATATAATAATTCTTCCTCCTCTTCCGAATAAGTCACCAAGGGGGCACATGAAGATTCATGTTCCGTACTAGGTGAACTATTTGGAGGGGGTGAAAAATCATTAGAACAAGAAATGATTTCTTCTAAATTTTGGGGAGGATCAACAATGAATTGCGTAAAGTCCCCAAAATTAGAAGAAAACGATTGTGGTGTGCTAAAAGAAGAACAAAAATTAGGATCTAAATAATTGTTCTCATAACTCGGAAAGTTTTCTGATTGAGCTTGCGAACAAGGAAAACAAACGTCCGAGGTAGAAGAAAAATTATTTAAATCAAAATAAGTATTCTTGTTTAAATTTGAAAAATTATTTTCATGGAAATTAAAGGAATTGGAAAAATTATTTTCATGAAAATTGGAAAAAGAATTATCATAAAAGTGAGAATAGTTATTTTCATAATTATATTCAATTTTATTTTCATAAGCTAGCTGTGAATTATAATTATAAAGATAACAATACTCACTTTGATGAGAACCGCCACAATAATAACAAACACTTTGGCGCTGCTTTGCGGCTTTCAAAATATCGAATTGATTTTGAAGCCTAGCAATTTTAGCGGCCAACTGAGATAACATTTTTTTTAATGAAAGAAAATAAACACAACCTGTACCTAATAGAAATGAATTTTAAAAAAATGAAAAATAGAATTGGGGTTAGAGAAAGAGAGTGATAAAATTAATACAATTTGCGCTTTCAAAATATCAACAAAAAGGGTCCCCGACAACGGCGCCAAAAACTTGATGAAAATTTTATAGTTTTAAAAATGTATCCAAACTATAATCTCGAAATAGGCAAGTGTACCTATCGAAATATAGTATAGAAAATTGTCGTATTAAACTCGGGGCCTGTTGAGTACTTCTACTCACGCAAATTAATATTATTTTATCTAGATATAAAATAAGTAAATTAAACTATAGCTAGAAAAATTAAATAGAAAAACACACTTGATCTAGACTAACTTTGAAATAAAATGAACTTATCTTAACGGCAAACTTCTAGATTATCCGCGTCGACCGTGGAGGTTCCTAAAATACGAAAACGCCTCTCTCGAGAATACGCTCTCGACTAAACTTAGGTTGATCGATTAAGACCTCTCGGCCAGTCGAAACCCCTAAGCCTGCTTTAGGAGGTGAACCCCTCTATTGGATTCTACTCCAATCCGGAAGAGTTATGTCTTCCTCTCTCGAGGATTGCAATCAACTCCTTTTATCCTTGAGTGATCTCCCCGTATCCGCAACCTCTCGGTCATTTAGGATACGGATCTTAGATCAGAATCGAAGCTAATAAATCAAAGATAACTCGAAACGATAAGAAAAGAGTTTGACAAAAAGAAGTAGTTTATTATATTGAAAAGATTTTCATGATCATGTGGAAATGAAAATAGGGATACATGGAAAACAAAATAAAAAGTGCTAGAATTAAAGCTTAAACTATGAAATTGAAAAGAACATAAATAAAACACATAAAAAAACAGGAAAATAATCTGCGGAAGCTACTCCTAGATTGGCCTCCTAGCTCCCTCTGCTTCTGAACTCATCTGCAATTTATAGGAAAAATTTCTGCAAGGTCACGCCCTGGGTCACGCCCATGACCTAGGGCGTGTCAGGCTCGGAAACCGCCGTCTTGAAATCCCGGGAACGTTAGAGGAGAAACTGCCAAAATCTGTTAAATGGCGGGTCACGCCCCTAGGTCACGCCCGTGACCTAGGGCATGTCACTTCAGTTTCTGGAAAACCGCGGGAAGCTGAAAACGGCGGGAGTAAATTCTGGCAGTTCCTGAAGTGTCACGCCCCTAGGTCACGCCCGTGACCTAGGGCGTGTACTGACCGGGTCAGCAAACGACTGGAAACGGCGCATTCTGGCATCAATTCGGCAGTTTCGGGTTAGTCACGCCCTAGGTCACGCCTGTGACAGGGGGGCGTGTACTTAGGAAATGTTCCAGAATTGCCCCGGGAAGATTTCTGGGGAAAATTAATTTCTTGAACTAGTCACGCCCGTGTTCACACCCTGGTCACGCCCGTGTCCTTGGGGCGTGTACTTGTGAAATTCTCCAGATTTGTAGAGGACGTCGTCCTCTTTCCGTTGACTGGTTGCACGTCCCGTAACTCTTCCTGGTTTGAAAGTTATGGCCATTTGAATTTCAGCTATCCGTGGCCAAAAATGTTAATTTTCTCAAAATGTTTTCGGATCTTTGCCATGGACTTGAAAATGATATTTGGAGCCCATATTGACCTGAAATATAAAAAAAATGAATTATTATATATATTAATATAAATCCAAATAAATTATACTATTTATTTATAAAAAAACTAAACTAAAATAACTATATAAATTAACTTATCAACAAGCCGGCGAGTCAAACCGCCAGACCGCGTGGTCTTCAACCCGCCAAGACAGACCGCCCGGTCACCAACTTCAACACTCCCCCTCAAGCTGGAGCATATATATCAATCATGCCCAGCTTGTCGCAAACATGCAGAAACGAGGCGGAAAATGGCTTGGTGAAGATGTCAGCCAGCTCTTTATCAGACGTGACAAACGGAGTGCAAATTTGTTCTTTTAAAATCTCTTCACGAATAAAATGGCAGTCAACCTCAATGTGCTTTGTTCTTTCATGGAATATCGGATTTTTGGAGATGTATATGGCGGCCTTGTTATCACAGAACATAGGTAGAGGATGGTTGTACACCTCTCCTAAATCTAGCATGAGAGCCCGCAACCATTTCAACTCACAAGTGGTTGACGCCATACTGCGATACTCAGCTTCTGCACTGGACCTGGAGACAACAGACTGCTTCTTGCTCTTCCAGCTCACCAGATTGCCCCCAACAAAGGTGCAAAAACCTGAGGTTGACTTGCGATCCCATTTGTCATCAGCATAACTTGCATCTGAGTAGGCTTCAATCCTCAGATGACCATTCTTCTGAAAAAGTAATCCTTTCCCAGGTGCTGCTTTGACATACTCCAAGATCCGCAAGGCGGACTGTAGATGACACTCCCTAGGCGCTTGCATGAATTGACTCACCTTGCCCACAGCATAGGAAATGTCGGGTCTGGTCACTGTGAGATATATGAGCTTACCAACCAGACGCCTGTACCGCGAACTATCTGAAAGAGGAGGCGAATCATCTGTCCAGGTTTTGTCCTCCCCAGTAGCCCTGGGGCATCGAGCAGGTTTTGCTCCAGTTAATCCTGCCTCTTTTAAAAGATCAAGGGCATACTTACGCTGAGAGAAAACTAAGGAGTCGGGCTTCCGAGAGAGTTCGATCCCCAGAAAGTACTTTGGAGAGCCCATATCTTTAGTGATCAGATGTTGGCGAAGATGTCGCTTTGTCAGGGCTACCCCTTCCTGGTCATCGCCAGTGAGAAGAATATCATCGACGTACACAGCAAGAACAACCAGCCCAGAAGGAGTTTTGCGAATCAAGAGAGAGTGATCAGCAGAGCTTCGCACAAAACCAACAGCCGCCACAATGCCGCTGAACTTGTCAAACCAAGCTCGAGGACTCTGCTTGAGGCCATAAATTGCCTTCTGCAGCCGGCATACTCGTGTCTCCCCCTGAGCAACATACCCAGGAGGGTTCTCCATGTAAACGGCCTCATGAAGATCACCATATAGGAAGGCATTCTTGACGTCCAGCTGAGAAATCGGCCAATCCCGATTGACGGCCACAGAGAGAAGAACCCGTATAGTGCTGAGACGAGCCACAGGGGAGAAGGTGTCAAAGTAATCAACCCCATAGGTCTGAGTAAAGCCCTTAGCAACAAGGCGAGCCTTATACCGATCCACAGTGCCGTCTGGGCTAAATTTGACCACAAAGACCCAGCGACAGCCAACAACATCAGTACCGAAGGGAGGAGGAACGAGAGTCCAGGTACCCCGCTCAGTGAGGGTCGCCATTTCCTCATCCATGGCCATCTTCCAGTGAGGAATAGCAAGGGCCTCCTGATAGGAGCGGGGTGTGGCAGTGGCAGAGATAGCCAGTGCAAATGCCCTGCGAGAAGGGGATAAGACGATCATAGGAAACAACAGCAGCAAGGGGGTGTAGGGTACACGTCCGCACCCCTTTGCGAAGAGCTATAGGAAGATCCAGGTCAGCCGGGCCCGCGGCATCCGGAGCATCCGTGGTAGAGAAAGCTGGCCCGGGAGAAGAGAGCGACGGCAGCGGAGATGAGGGAGAGGGTGGTGGAGAAGGGAGAGAGAGAGGTGGAGGAAGAGGAGGGGGTGGAGACGGTGTAGTAGGAGGTGAGGGAACGAAGGGAACGGCAGGAGAATCAGAAGCGGGGAGAAGAGGAGAGGAGTCATCCGAGAAGTAGGAGGTAGTCTCGAAGAAGGTGACATCAGCAGAGACGAACTGCTTACGAAGGACGGGATCAAAGCAACAGTAGCCTTTCTGAGTGGTGGAGTACCCCAGAAATACACATTTGGTGGAGCGAGGGGAGAGCTTATCACGGGTGGCAGAAGGGGTATGCACAAAGGCAGTGCATCCAAAGATTTGGAGAGGAAGAGGAAACGGCTCCTTGCCTGGATACAAAATGGAGAACGGGGTTTGGCCGTGGAGAACCGTGGAGGGAATGCGATTGATGAGGTAGCAGGCAAGGAGAACATCATAGCCCCAATAGGAGCGAGGAACATGCATCTGGGTCATCAAGGTGCGAGTGACATCGAGGAGGTGACGGTTTTTGCGTTCGGCCACACCATTTTGTTGTGAAGTATAGACACAACTAGTTTGATGAAGAATCCCATTTTGCATGCAGAATGTAGAGAAGTCACGACTGAGATATTCTTGGGCATTATCAGAGCGAAAAACTTGGATAGAAACACCAAACTGAGTTTTGATCATGAGATAGAAGGATGTCCAGACAGAGAATAATTCGGAGCGATCTTTTAATAGATACACCCACGTACAGCGTGAGAAATCATCAATGAACGTGACAAAATAGGAACTACCCCGACCAATGGTAAGTGTAGGAGAAGGACCCCAGATATCGGAGTGGATAAGATCAAACGGACGGGTAGAGCTACGAACGTGCTTTGGAGGGAAGGAGGAGCGGTGATGCTTGCCAAGCTGACAGGGCTCACAGTTGAGCGGAGGACTTTGAGGAGGAAGGTGGGGCAGAAGTTGACGAAGAAGATGGGGAGGAGCATGACCAAGGCGGAGATGCCATTGGAGAAGATCTGTGGAGGTGGAGGAGAAGGTGGAAAAAGCAGAAATGTTGTCCAGGAAGTATAAGCCGCCACTCTTAGTCCCAGTAGCAATCGTCCATTGGGAGTCCGGATCCTGAAAAGAGCAAGAAGTAGAATTAAATGTGACGGAACACTGTAATTGCTTGCAAAGAGAGGTAACAGATAATAAGTTGCACGGGAACTGGGGCACATATAGAGTATCCGCCAAGTGAAGAGACGGAGTGACATGAACTATCCCTGTTCCATGGACTGGTGATGAAGAGCCGTCAGCGAGAATAACCGGGGGCAAGCGAGCATGTTTTTCTAGGAGAGAGAAACACGGGAGATGGCCGGTCATATGATTCATAGCACCAGTGTCGATCAGCCATTTGCCCTGAGTAGCAACGTGTGCACGACTAGAAGACGTGACAACCGAGGCGAATGGCTTGGAGGAGGATATGAAAGCCATGAAGGGAGGAAGAAGAAACTGCAGCGGTCTCGGTGTCAGCACACCAGCGGCAAGAAGGGCCACGACCAAGGTGCAGAGCACAAGCCGCGCGACTGAATCAGGAGATCGCGGCGACTAACAAGCAGGAGCGGCTAAAGGAAGAAAGGCAGAGAGGCCGCTCAAACAAGGGAGAAACCGCGCGAACAGAGAGAAAGGCGCGGGGAGAGGAAAGGAGAGCAACCCGCGTGAAACCGTAGCGGGTTAAAGGGAAGAAGCCGCGCGAACACGAGCGGCTAGGAAGCAGAACAAGGCACAGCAGGGAAGAGGTCGCGCGGACTGAAAAGGCCGAGCGAACAGAAGAGAGGAGAAGGGCAGGTGACCGCGACCAAGATGCAGGTGAGATAGGAACAACCCGCACGGTCAGGCAGATCACAGCAGCAAACCGCGAGTATAGAGACAAACGGAAAAGGGGAAAGCAGAAGCGGACAGGGAGAAGAAGTCCGCAGCGGGTAGAGACAAGGCCGCAACGACTAGGAAGTCGGAGAGGCAAGAAAGAACAAGGAGCGCGGCGACAAGGAAACAGGTCGCTGCGACGAATAGCAGTAGGAGAAGAGAACTAAGAAGAAGCAAGCCGTGCGAACAGGGCAGCGGACATAAACAAGCCGCGCGGATAGAAACAAGCCGCGCGGACAGAAGAGAAGGCAAGCCGCGAATCAAGTCGCAGAACGCGAAAAACAAGCCGCGAACAACAGAGAGCGCACAGAATCAGGAGGAAATGACCGTGTCCTCTGATACCATGTTAGAAAGTAGCGAAAAGAAGCGAAAAGTAGAGAACAAGCGGATAAGCTTTTGAATAATTGAAACTTTATTATCCAAAAAAGATAACTATTACAAAGGTACGCCCTCCCTTATATAGAATGGAGGAGAGATGAGAGAATACAAATAAGAGATGTGGGACTAAAAATTTACAAGCTAAGCGGACTGTACAAGTAAACCGCACAAGCCGCGCGGTTAGACAGAAGGACTAACCGCATGGCTACAACATGAGAAGCAGAGAGGTCGCCTGTGAAGATCGCTAGACCGCCCGGTTTACAAGCCGGCGAGTCAAACCGCCAGACCGCGCGGTCTTCAACCCGCCAAGACAGACCGCCCGGTCACCAACTTCAACATTGGTGCTTGATCTCGCCCTTCTCCTTCATCTTATAAGCTCTATTTCAAGCTTCAATGCCATAGCTAAGAAGCGAAGGGAAGCTTGCAACTTTCTTCCGGATCGTGACACGAAGAAGACGGGTCCATTTGGAGGTAGTGACAACCCTTCTCTACCCCGAACGTAGTTGAGGACTGAGCTTGGATGCGGATTGACAACCCGGCGATTCCTTCTGCGACCCGTCGACGAAACTTCGGATTTGGTCAATGTCTTGACTTGTTCTTCCTTAATTATTGTTTATGTGCTGTTAGAACTTTTGTGTTGATGATGTTCTCTTAGTTGTAAACATTATTAGTTTCATGTATTTGTGAACTTGTATTGTTTATGCTTAAGTTGCTTGAGTTGCGCCCGCATTTCCATCCGCCATCCATCCGTTCTTGCCGTTCTAGAAATTGCTAGAAGCGTGCGCAGCGAAGAGGTGTTTACGACCCTCAAATCATGCTTCCTACGTTGCCTACTCATCCATTCGCCCAGCGATTCGGTGCATAGCATCCTGTGTAGTCTTCCAGCCCGCCTGGCAAAGAATCGCATAGCAGCGTTGCATAGGAGTAGTCGATAGTGTTTTATTTTCATTTTCTGCAACATACCAAACCCCCCCTTAGTTAACTCCGACCAAAGGACTTTAATCTCAAGGCCTCCTCGATATTAACTCCCCCCTTACTGTGTTCTTTGAAGAGATTGATACTTGGGAAAGCCACCCATTTTATATTACTTGTGCGATCGGTACACTTGCCATTCAACGCATCAGTGGTCGCGACCCTCATTAACTCTTACATATTCTGTATTACTCCCTTGAGTAATCCACCAAAGAGATATGGTGACGGTGACCCGCAATTGTTTTCTTATTATTGTTAACTTAGGAATCCAAACCAAAACCCCCTTTATTTATGTTAACACTTGCAATCACCTTTTCAATAGCGAAATCACACTCCCTACTTGCACTCCTCGATAGATCGATACCCGGGGATTCAACTACTCAACTTTGTTACTTGATAGCGATCGGTACACTTGTCGTGAACGCATCACTCTCACAATGACCTTTCTTGGATCAACTTCTCGAAGCATTCAACGTATACCGAGGGACAAATAGCATCGTCAGTAGGTTGAGAGCCTGACAATAGGAGGTGATTATCGATCAAACATATTTCTCTACCCCACCACCATGCTCTTCTAGCGGCCTGATCAACTAGATGAGAGTCTGACGACGGATGTTGAGCGTCAACCGGAAGCGAGATGCTCTCAAGTCACATCCAACACTGCCAGCTACTGGGAGCTTGGCAGCGGGATCTGGTCGAGGTCTGGGAGATTCTCTCAGGTGACATTGAGCCCTGCCAGCTACTGGGAGACTGGCAACGGGATCTACTCAGGGTCTGGGAGACGCTCTTGCGTGACATCAAGCCCTGCCAGCAAGTGGGATCCTGGCAGCTGGATCTGCTCGGGGTCTGGAAGATACACTCGAGTGACAACCAGCACTCCCAGCTAGTGTGAGCCTAGCAACGGGATCTTCTCGATGTCCGGGAGATATTCTCGAGTGACATCCTGTGCTACCAGCTAGTGGGAGCCTGACAACGGGATCTGCTCGGGTTTTGGGAGGCGATCTTGAGTAATATCCGGCCCTGCTAGCTTGTAGTAGCCTGGAAATGTGATCTTCTCGGGGTATGGGAGTCACTCTCGAGTGACATCCTGCCCTCCTGGTAGTGGGAGACTGGCAGCGGGATCTGCACGGGGTCTGGGAAGTGCTCTCGAGTGACATCCATCCCTACTAGCTCGTAGGAGCCCGGCAGTGGGATCTGCTTGGGGTTTGGGAGATGCTCTCGGGTGACATCCAGCCCTATCAGCTAGTGTGAGCCTGACAGCGGGATCTGATCAGGTTGTGGGAGACACTCTCAAATGACATCCAGCCCTGTCAGCTAGTTGGAGCCTGGCAGCTGGATCTGCTCGGGGTATGGGAGATGCTCTCGAGTGACATCCATCCCTGCCAGCTAGTGGGAGCCTGATTGCGGGATCTGCTCTAGTTCTGGGATTTAAGACCCCCTCCCCCTACCAAGGAGTTACCCGATCTTATGCCTAGAACCGCCGGCTTGCAGTGACACTAATGCACGGGCTAGTCAATACCGCAACACGACTATTCGGCCGACTAGTACGATCATTTACCTATAGTGCAATTGAGAATAAAAGTACAACACACAGATATTTAAGACTAGCAAGTCCACAAGTCACAACTACAACATCATATATATAATGAAAAGTGCAACAGTCCACAATGAGTATAAAAGAGATAAGGGCTTATGCCCAGTACTTGTCAAATAGAATCAAATCTCTCTCTCACAACAATACTATGCGAAAGCGGAAACTGAAACACTCGTCGTCACCTGACGCCGAATTATAGTAGTAGTAGTAGTTTATGATAACTGCTCTTCAGGTCCCGCCACCTCATTTTGGTGGTCGCACTGGTGCGCCATCTCCTCGTACACCTAAAATGATACGCTCACAACCAACCTTTAGTCATAAAGACTAAGCCATTTTGTCCTCGCCTCACCCCCGCCACTCCTAGGAACCGTGTAGGAGGACGAAAGCGGAGGATAACAAAGTAAAAAAAAAGCAGGTGATGGTGGATCTATTCTATGGTGGATATATTTCTAATAACTATATCATTACACTAGCAGTTTTATATAGTACATGTAGTGTAAGTAAGCAGTACTAAAAACAAGATTGTTGTAAGTAAAGTAAAGAAAGAGCAGAAAATAAACTACCTACTGCAATACTAACATCACATGAGTACCTTAACTTATATGAATGCTCATACAAACTTATAAGTTAAGGTTTTAGAAATATAACTTATCATATAAAAGAGCCCATACTAATTTATATGATAAGGATCTACAATGCATATGCATAAGTATGTATTTATGCTATGATGAGTTATGCAGGTTATGATTCAAACAAGTGCAACTCACACATATGAGTCTGTAATCACAGACCTTTAGTTCCAACTTTTTGGAGTTAGCTAAACTATCTGGTGCCACCAATGTGGCTACGGCTGTAGTGGAGCGGACGTCTCCACTTCTTGGGCCGGTTTGCATAATACCAGGCCTAGACCCTGCATACACCTCTGTACACATCCTAGGTACACTCTAGAGTCTCTGCATACTAAGTTGTTGGCCATATCCACCAATCTTGTTGGTCGAGTGTGCATTTTTGTGGATCATCCTCCAGATCGCAGTGTAAAACAACCCACTTACCCCTCAAACCCTCACACCTTGCCAGAGACACCGTACTGCTGCCGGTGTGACGACTGGCCCAGTACTGCATGACTCGCCACTAATTATTCTATGCACATGCAAGTTATTTCGATACCTGAGCCTCCAGCTCACAGGATCAAACCCGTCCTGAAGTAACCACCTAATCCTCCAGCTTACAGGACTAAACTCGTCCTGTATCCAAACACCCGAGCCTCCAGCTAGCAGCACTAAACATGTCCTATATCAAACACCGAGCCTCCAGCTCGCAGGACTAAACACGTACTGTATCAAACACCCGAGCCTCCAGCTCGCAGGACTAAACAGATCCTTAATCCCCCAAACCCTATACGAGTGAGTTTGTCACATCATACCCTTAACCTATTATACTACTCTTGTCTAATTCTTGTTATACATAGCAGTTTAGGGTTAATCCTTGGACTGCCCAGAGCATGCCAGGTGAAGGGCTTTAGGGGGCACTAGAAACTACGATGGGTTGAAACTCAAAGATCTCTTTCTTAAGGACACCTAATTTTATTAGTGTCTACCCATTATTAATACCTCAATCTTGTTGTTGCTCTTGAGTAGACCTAATGATTTGAAGTACTTATTGGGAAAAACGACGATATTTCATCGGACCATGTTATAATTATTCTCTTTGTGGCTTACACTCTAACACTCGTTAATATATAGTGACCTACTTATGATCCTGACCAGGCATTCAAACTTCCCAATACATCTCTCAATTCAGCTACATCTCATTACCTTGGGTGCCCTAATATTACACGTCACTTTTACTAATCGCGGCCCATGACATAATTCTAACACATATTAGACGACTTCCAATTTCTTGGGCGAAAGGCCTCCATTTTTTTATCATGGTTTTATCATGTGTATAATATTGATCATTCCGAATTCCATCATTTTTCTTATTATATTGGACCATAATTTAAATTAATTAATTAATTAAGTGACTCAGGTCACTTTGAACATGAACTACTATAACCATTGGTCCATTATGTCTAAATAAATTATCTGAATTTCATCTAGGTTAAAAATGTCTGCTCACCAAATATCCTAATTTTCCAACTTGATTTGATGCTTATTTTTTTCCTTTACGATTAAAATCATATTATCTTCCTTTTTCAAATGAAGTAATAAAAAAATCATGTAAAAATTCAGGAAAAATTTCTATTGACTAATATTGACAGGATAATACTCAAAACAAAATTTTCATAATTCTATCAAGGGGTTTGACCTAATATTTTCATAATTTAAAATATCTATGAAAATGCCACTAATGAAGTAATCACCATAAATATTCATACAAAAATCTTAATAAAATTAACAGCAGATCACAAAACAGAAATAAGGGTCTAGACATTTTTTTCGTAATTTTCCATGAAATATTAATCATGTTTTTAATCTAAATAGCAAAAGGGCAAAATTGTAATTATGCTATTTGCACAAGGAATACTTCTCAAATATTCTCATAAATTTTTCCAGAGAAGTTAAATGACCCCTTATGTCATTGGTCAACAATTTGGACTTTCCAAAAGTCAATAGCCCTAATTTTTATTTTAACACCTAAGTGTACTATTTTTGAAATAATTCTAACTTATTGGATTTTTTATTCCAAAAATCCCTATTTTCTCCTGAAAGGAGTAATCCACCTCCATAAGACTCTGTCCAAAATATCATGAACATGCACTTGGCCAAATGGGCTAAATTCTCATTTTCTCATTTTTACTATTTGCACACCTTTCACTATTCTACATTCACCATGCATGTTGGATCCTCTAACATGCAGAGGTCCAAATGGCTCCAAATTATTACCGAGGCCTTACTATGACATTAGAGCCATGCCAAACAAATTTGGGGGCATTTAGAAAAGTGAATCATCCTAAATTCCATTTATTTAAATAAACATATTTCTACAAAAACTATAGAAATTTATCCTCTAAAAATTCTGATTTTTGGAAATAGTCTAAGTATGGTATAATCACATATAGGGACTAAATTTCACTGCATGTGAACTGTTGGGTATTGTATCCACATTAACCCAAATTTGATGAAGTCATCCTTGAACTAAGATGAATTAAGTTGTATTTGATGCCTTGTTTAAGTTATCTGTTTGCAGGATTGTAATGCCAAGTGTAGACCAATGTTAGTTTACAATGAGTCACCAAACACAGGACCATACAATGTAATCACTCATTGTGTGATTTAAGGTGTTGACTCATATGTAGCCTCCCTATTTGGATACACTTCATATTCAAGTACTAGGACTAATTGGAAAAGGCTTGTTGCTGAACTTACCATGGAGGAGTTTAAAGAATTTCACTAAGTCCTTTACTCGAGTAGATCCCAACATATGCAAGTGAAATACATAGTCTATACTCAAGTAAGAGTCTTTGTACTCGAGTAAGAAAGTTATCTCTCGAGTATTTATGTTAGAGCTCTCGAGTACCTAGGTTAACTACTCGAGCAGATTCCGTCTCATTCTCGAGTTAATAGAATTTCTTCTCAAGATATTTTCTAAGTAAATTACTAGAGTAGCCATATAAGTACTCTAGTAGTTTAAACTTTCTCTCTCGAGTTACAGAAGTCTGGGTCTCATGTAAATTTTCTTCACTCGAGTAGTCTAAGTTATGTACTCGAGTAGTTCATCTACTACTCTAGTAGTCCAGAGCTTATACTCGAGTAATCATATTTTCTTCCCTCAGAATTTTTCCAAGTCTATTACTCGAGTAGCTATTTCCATATACTCGAGTAGTTCTTATTCTCTCGAGTAGTTCTGTTCACCTACTCGAGTAACCCAAGATTCTATTTCAGAAATTATTCTAAGTCCCTGACTCGAGTAGTTCCTCTACCTCTCGAGTAGTCAATTTCTTTTCACTCGAGTAAAATTTATTGTACTCGAGTAGTCCAACTCCACTTCTCGTCTAACTGTTTTAGCACTCGAGTATGTCTCTTTCTACTCAAGTAGCTGCTCTTCATTTCCAGATTTTCTCCAAGTATTTACTTGAGTAGTTATCTTCTTTTCACTCGAGTAGTTACATATAGTACTTGAGTAGTTGCTTCTTCACTCGAGTATATCAGCTTCATATTTTCTGAAATTTTGTTAAGTCTAGATTGACAGATTTCTTAATGAACCTTGATGTGATTGGTCCACGTGTACCTCATTAAGAATTAATTATGACTATTATCACAGATCCTATATAAGGTCTTGTCAATCCGACAAACCCTAAGAAGAAGTTTTGTAGTCAAATTATTTTTTAAGTTCTCTGATTCCCTTTCTCTCTCCAAGAAGCGAAAGCCGCCGCCGCCGATCTTCATCGTTCACATCCGGCTAGGGTTTTCGATTTCAGAGGATTCAGATCAAGAAGGATTATAGATTGAGATCGTCGCTCAACTCCTCATCTTCT
Organism: Platanthera guangdongensis; assembly: GCA_039583875.1. Lineage (NCBI taxonomy): Eukaryota > Viridiplantae > Streptophyta > Magnoliopsida > Asparagales > Orchidaceae > Platanthera > Platanthera guangdongensis. Next base: position 201,401,048 of record CM077150.1, on the reverse strand, counting down.
ATCCGATCGTGTGAAGCGAAGAAAGTCCAGATCTAGATTTGCCAAGAATTTGTTCAACCACTCTGATAAAGCAGCAAAGTATAAAAGAGGAAGATCCAGGCTGATTGTTTGTAGATCTGATAAGGATTCACTGTTTGTAATTTTACATTCGTTCTATTTCATTCTTGTAGGAGAATTTTCTCCGAGTGTAGGAGCTTTTGTCTCTGAGATTGTAGGAAGTTTTACCTTCCGAGTGTAGATCCATTTTGTGGATCGAGATTGTAGGAACTTTGTTCCGAGGCATATTATTGGTTTTCAATCCGAGATAGTGGAGTAGCCGAGTCTAGTGTATTGCTAGATCGGTGAGGGAAAGTGGATGTACCCAAGGTTGGGGAACCACTATAAATCTTGCTTCGTTTGTGATTGATTGGTAGATAGTTCTTTGCATAGATTTTAAATTTTTATTTCGAAAAAGATGCACATCTCACCTATTCACCCCCTCTAGGTGATTTAGATAGGCAACTAAACACTTTCAATTGGTATCAGAGCCAGGTTGATCAATAAAAGGTTAACACCTTGATCAGATCTGATTAGTTATCTTTTGAGATCTACCAAGCATGGACAAGGCTAAAGATTTTGCCAAGGTTCCTTTGTGCACCAAGAACAACTTACCCATATGGAAAGAGAGAATAAAATTTTTCATGGAGGCTACGGATCTGAGGATCTTCATGATAGTTGAAGAAGGTCCTTATATTCCCATGACAATCTTCACAATTGATCCAACTAAGAAAGTTCAGAAGAAATTAATGGATCTACACAAAGACGAGATTGCACTTGTATCCTTAGATAAGAAGGGCAAAATTATAATAGCAAGTGCAGTCGATGACTCCATGCTACAAAACTTGATCCACTGCTAGTCTGCAAAGGAGATGTGACAGTCTCTAGTTACCTTGATGGAAGGTATAGAAGAAGTCAGGGATGATAGAAGATTCCTTCTAAATCAAAAGTATGAAGCTTTCCGACAAGGAAACAAGGACACCATTGCTGACACATTTGAGAATTTCTTCAAGATAGTAAAATTCACAAACGGAGAATTAAATGATAAATTATTAAGATCCCTAACTAAGGAATGGGATAACAAGGTCTGTACCATCAGGGAATTTTGAAAGCTAGCCAAGAAAGACCCGCAGAACCTCTTTAGGAAGCTTATATCATATGAGCTTCAACTCAACACCAGAAAGACTGAAGAAGAAAAGAGCAGGTCTGCATTCAAAGAGAAGTCTGTTGCACTAAAGGAAGATACGTCAAAGAAGTCAAAGGCTGCTGCTCCTTCCCCAGCACAAGAAGTGAGTGAAGAAGAAACATCAGTGCCAAGTACCTCAGGCTCTGGGCTATCTGAAGGAGAGTTCTCACTACTCTCACGTCAGTTCAAGAAATTCTTGAACAAAAAGAAGCATTGGAAAGGCAAGGATGCCTCTTATAGAAGATCACGACATGATGGTGATCATCAAAGAAAAGGCTCAAGTAGCCATGACAAGTATACTCCAAAATAGAATAAACATATTTCTACTGACATTATTTGTTACTATTGTAATAGCCAGGACACGTCATTGCTGACTGCCCCTATAAGAAGAAAGAGGGTGCAAGAAGAGAGGAAAAGAAGTCCTCATACAACAAGAAAAGGACAGAGAAGATCCTAATAGCCAAAAATGGTAAGACTCTTAGTGACTCTGACTCATCAGAGTCGAGTGAAGAAGAAGAAGCCTACTTTGGGCTTATGGCTCAGGCAGATGACAAACAAGAGCCCCAGTTCACTAGGAAGGTAAACTCTCACACTCCTCTTTTAGAATCTGAAGCTTCTGAGCCTGATCGTGAGGACATCTCTTCTTAAGATGAGTCTGAACTCACGGTCCATTACAAGGAGTTGATCATGGCTTACGATAAATGTCGCCAAGTCGTGAAAACTCAGGCTAAAGAGATAAAGTCTCTAAAATTTGAAGAGAGCATCTTGAGAGAAGAAGTCGCCAAGACTAACTCACTCAAAGGGAACTTCAATAATGCTATTGAAGAATACAACAAGGCACTTGAGCACATTGACCAAAAAGATAAAATCATCAAAGAGTAGGAAGAACAACTCGCCGCTGAAAAGAAACTTGTTGAAAGTTTCTCGAAGCCTAAGATTGTTCTTCCATTCGTCGTTGAATTCTCAGCTAAGGCCAAGGTTGCTGGATTAGGCCATGAAGAAGATCCTAGCAAATCTTCTAGGAGGAACAAGGCTGAAAGAAAGAATAAGGCCGCCAAGAAGGCCTCGACCAAAGATAAGGGAAAAGCCCCTCAAGATCAGACTTCGTTCATGGAAATCATATTTCTAACTAATTAGTTTGATCTTGACTCATCCTACGGTCACTTGACCAGGCCTACCTATGTAGAGCCAAAGTCTCGCTACAAAGGATGGACTCGCCCCAGAAACTTTGGTGAGAGTGTCTTTAAGGCACCTTATGAAGAAGTCATTCTTCAGAGCTATGGCCCTTTCAATCATGGTCATAACTTCAAGAAAGCACTAAAGGTAAAGCCCATTATGGAAAAGCCACAAAAGGAGAAGAAATCATGTGATTGCCATCATCATGAAGCTTCTTCCTCCAAGAATGCGGCCCCTGCTAGACCATTATTGCAAAAGGTCAAGAAGGAGAACATAAGGCAAAGATACAACATGTTTAACTATTGCTGCTGTGGCATAATTGGTCACTTTGCCATCGATTGCTGGTTTAATCCCAGAAATGTTGCAACTCCTTATGTTGGCAATATGAGAAAGACCGCTCATAATGCTAACACTCATAGGGGGAGTGTTCTAACCCGAGACCAAGGACCCAAATGTATTTGGGTTCCTAAGGCAAACTGATTATGATTGCAGGTATGTCCAAAGGCCACCAAAATGCCAATATGGTATTTGGACAGTGGATGCTCTCGGCATATGACCGGGACAAGAAGCCTACTTCAGAATTACTCTCTAGTCTTGAACAGACCAAAGGTCATCTTTGGAGGTTCAAACCGAGGAATCACTAAAGGCTATGGTATGATCACTAACGGTAGTGTATCTTTCTCAGATGTAGCTTATGTTGAAGGATTGGAACATAATCTTATAAGCATAAGCCAACTCTGTGACAAAGGATACATAGTTGAGTTTCATGCTAATAAGTGCTTGATAATATCCGTTGACAATATGGAAACGATTCTGTCCGGCACTCGAAGCAGAAACATATTTTGTTTGAATTTTATTTGTATAGACTCTTCTACACCAATGTGATTTTTAGCAAAAGATAGTGCATCTCTTGGTGACCTATGTCACAAGAGATTAGCACATATTAATTCCAAAACAATTAATAAATTATTTTCAATGAACTTAGTACGTGATGCTCCAAATGTCAAGTACATCAAAGATAGACCTTGTCATGCTTGTGTAAAAGGCAAACAAACAAGGACTACCTTTAAAAGCATTATTGGCAAGGATTCTAATAGATGTCTCCATTTAATTCATATGGACTTGTTTGGTCCACTGCAAATTAGAAGTTTGGGAGGTAAGGATTATACGTTAGTAATTGTTGATGATTACTCGCGCTTTGCGTGGGTGTTCTTTCTGAAACACAAGTCAGATACCTTCGACATCTTTACTAACTTTGTCAGGCAAGTCCAGTATGAATACAACTGCTCCATAGTCAAAATCAGAAGTCACAATGGAACAGAGTTCAAGTCTGGGGCCATGACAGAATTCTGTGAAATCTTAGGTATCTTTCATGAGTTTTCCTCTCATCGTACTCCACAACAAAACGGAGTGGCAGAGAGAAGGAATAGAACACTCATAGAGGCATGCAGGACCATGTTGAGTGATGCTTCACTTCTGGAATACTTCTGGGCTGAAGCCGTCAACACTGCATGCTACGTGCAAAATCGAGCACTCATAAACCAAAACCACGATAAGACACCTTATGAACTTTTAAAGAGCAGGAAACCAACTGTCTCATATTTTAGAATTTTTGGTTGTAAGTGCTCCGTGCTTAATAATGGCAAATATCATACTACCAAGTTTAGCGAAAAGAGTTTTGAAGGTATTTTCGTAGGATATAGTAGTCAGAGTAAGGCAAACATGATATTTAATAGAAAAACTCTGGTCGTAGAAGAATCAATACACGTTGTATTTGATGAGACAAGCTTGCTGCAAGTCAACTGTTGGAACACCCTATTACTAATTTGGGTCAGGATCACTATGTCTCTAGGAATCTGTGTTTTGACCTTCTGTATAGCTTAATAGGTCAATTAGAATTGAGTCTAAGGGTTAGAAGGCTAGGATTGGAAGCTGCCCTGAAGACCCAAGTTTTTTTGGAGACTAAGTCCAAATCGTCGAGCTCAGCACGACGTTTCGTCGAACTCCGGTCGACGATCGTCTAGCTCAACTTTGACAGATCGTCGAGCTCCATTCGACGATCGCTGAGCTCAAACCTCATAATATCGTCGAGCTCTGGTCGACGATCGCTGAGCTCAACTTCTCAATATCGTCGAGCTCTGGTCGACGATCGCTGAGCTCAGGTCGACGATTTTGACTCTGCACTGGATCCTTATCTCTGAGCTCAGTTCGATGATCTTTGAGCTCAGATCGACGATTTCTTTGCTGCTTGCATCTTCCAGTTCGCTGAGCTCAGCTCGACGATAGCAGAGCTCAGTTCGACGTTTTCAGTTATCTTTCAGAATTCAAATTCAAATCAGATAGAAGTTATTCTGCATTTGATTCAGAAGATCTGCCAGCCGTTTTCATTTACTTCTGGAGCAAGTTTCAAGGGATTTTTCAAGGAACAATTCAGTGGACTTTCCTTCAGAACAGATTATGCAATTAAGGCTGTAATCAATGCAGACCAACGGCTATCTTTGACAGAGTAATATTCTATTCAGACTCAGAGAATAAAAGATAGAATGTTTTTGAATAAAGACGGAGAATAGACAAGAACAGAAATAGATTGACAAGAATAGAACACCTCTTAATATACAGAGACTCTGAAAAATATTCTGTCAACAAGAATTCAGAAGAACACCCATCAAGAAGAGATCAAGCTCTCAAACATTCTTCAGATCTCTTCAGCTTTCAAAGTGTTCAAGGCCAACATCATTTCAAGACTCCAGACACTCAACATTTCAGCTTACTGAAATCAACTTCTGCTGGAGATCTATCTTTGAAGGCCTATCACCCTCAGCAAAGCTCATCTTCCTGAAGATCAAGGACTCAGGGGGAGCTTTGAAATCAATCCACTTAGTCTTCTCAGTTGATTGAGAAAAGAGAAGACTGCCATAACTCTCTCAACCCCCTCTCTGTAAAGGGTTTTTCAAACTCCCTTCAAAAGTTTGAATCTGGTTTTTGAGCACCTTGTCAAAAGCTCATTGGTGGCAAGACACCTGATCAAAAAATCTGATTTGGTTTTTGAGCACCTTATCAAAAGCTCATTGGTGCCCAGGACACCTGATCAACTCATCCTGCAGTGGATTCCTACCTGGGTGGTAGAAGAGTGGATGTACCCAAGTTGGGGAACCACTATATTTCCTTGTGTCATCTGGTTCTGCATGTTTTCTTTTTGTTTCTGGCCTAGATTTTCTTGTGTTTAATTTCTGCATAGCTTAGTTTTGTGATTAGTTTTTCTTCTGCTTCCCTGCTTACACTCATTACAACAATTGTTGTAAAGCTTTGCAAAAGTTTTTCTTTGTATTTTAAAAAGAACCATATACTCTATTCACCCCCCCCCCCCCCTTTAGAGTATATCAGATCTAGTTTCCCCTTTCATCAACTCTTCTAGTGTGTTCATTGAAGATGCAGGTACAAAGATGGAAGAAATTAGCTTGGATAAACCATCTGAAGATAAAGGTGGAAAGTTCATCAAGATCACCACTCCAACCCCTTTTGGAGAGGTTGATGATCAAGATGAAGAAGTTGTCCAAGTTGATGAAGTCATTCCGGTGATTGAAGATAATCAAGATGTAGGGACTCTAGAGCTCAGACATCTGAAGGATCACCCCATGGACCAGATCATAGGATATCCCCGAGAAGGTGTCAGAACTCGTAGAGGTATAATTAACGAAAATTTATATTTAAGTTTTCTCTCACAGGTTGAACCAAAGAAGTTTGAGGAAGCAAACTCAGACGCATCTTGGATTATGGCGATGGAAGAAGAAATAAATAAGTTCAAACGCTGCCGAGTATGGAAACTTGTTCCAAGACCCATAGGTAAGAATGTCATTGGGACAAAATGGGTCTACAAGAACACGATGGACGAGGAGGGAATGGTCGTACATAACAAGGCTAGACTCATCGCCAAAGGATATCGTCAAGAAGAAGGAATCGACTTCGACTAGACGTACGTTCCAGTGGCAAGGCTGGAGGCCCTCAGGTTATTCCTAGCATATGCTGCACTCAAAGGCTTCACCGTCTATCAGATGGACGTGATGTCTGCCTTACTTAATGTAGACATAAAAGAAGAGGTATATGTGGAACAACCTCCAGGTTTCGTTGATTCTAACTTTCCTAATTGCGTTTATTTATTATATAAAGCTTTATATTGTCTGAAACAAGCTCCTCGAGCTTGGTATGAGATGCTGTCTAGCTTTTTACTTGAGAACAAGTTGACAAGGGGAAAGATAGATAAGACATTATTTCTTAGGGAAATAAAAGACAAGATTTTGCTAGTGCAAATCTATGTCGACGACATCATTTTTGGCTCTACAGACGACAACCTCTGTAAGAATTTTTCTAAACTTATGTAAGGGAAGTTTGAAATGAGCAGTATGGGCGAGCTGAAGTATTTCTTAGGGCTTCAGGTGAAACAATCTGAAGATGGAATTTTCATCTCGCAGACCAAGTTCACCAAAGAGCTAATTAAGAAATTTGGAATGGAGAACGCAACCTCGATGAGGACTCCAATGGGTTCAACTATGTCTCTGGACAAGGATGAAAAAGGGAAACCTTTTGATGAAACCAAGTACAGAAGCATAATTGGATCCTTGCTCCACCTTACTGCCAGTAGACCTGACATAATGTTTTCAATATGTGTATGTTCTAGATTCCAGGTGAACTCTAACGAATCTCGCTACGTTGCAGCAAAGCGGATTTTGAGATACCTTAAAGGTACACCAAATCTTGGCTTATGGTACCCAAGAAGTAATGATATTGAACTAATATGTTTTTCAGATGCATATTTTGCAGGGAGTAAAGATGACAGGAAAATCACTTCCGGGACTTGCCAATTCCTAGGAATAATGCTTATCTCCTGGAGTAGCAAAAAGCAGAACTGTGTTGTAATCTCAAAAGCTGAGTCAAAGTACAACTCTACAGGAAGTTGCTAGGGATAAAGAATCAATTTGAAGATTATAATATAAAGTTCCAGAACATTCCGTTATTTTGCGACTCTTCCAGCGCAATTGCAATAGCCAACAACCCAATCTCGCACAGTCGGACAAAGCACATAGAGCTGAGGTATCATTTCATCCGGGAACATGTGGAGCATGGGGATATAGATCTCCAATATGTTTCAACAGACAGGCAGATTGCAGACATTTTCACAAAGCCACTGGACGAGACCAAGTTCTCATTCTTCAAAACAGAACATGGAATGCTCAACAAAGAAGATTAGAGAAGATGGACCCCAAAGAAGGCTCAGAGATGAAGAATTAGTCAAATGTTGGAATTCTACAAAATTCTAACTTTTTGACTCGAGTAAGAAGTAAAGTACACGAGTAAGAAAAAGACCTAATCGAGTAATCTAGTTATATCTACTCGAGTAACCTACTCGAGTAGCAGAATGACTTACTTGAGTAGTCGATTCATTTACTCGAGTAATGAAACTTCACTCGAGTACTTCGGTATAACTACTCAAGTACTTCAGCACAATTAATCGAGTACTTCCAGACATCACTCGAGTACTTCTAGACATATCTACTCGAGTATCTCAACATCTTTACTCGAGTAATATCAAGTCTCTCGAGTATATGTCAGTCAACCTTTTCTCCTCAATTCAAATTTCCTTATTCGCAACTCGAGGCTTATGCCACCACTTGTAAGGTATGATTCCTTCATTTATCTCTTAATTAGACATAAACCTAGGGTCATATAAATAGGAAATTACAAAATCTTTCTGCACGAAATCATTTTTTTTCTCGAGTAAGCCGTCAGTCGGTTCATCTTCCGCCAAGAAATTGTAGAGCCGCGTCATCTTCCTCCCAACAACCGTTTTTCCAAGACCGTCAGGATCATGGCCTCTTCTTCAAAGATTGGCATAGGTTCTGAACTGGTTGCCGCCGACATCGCAGACCTTTTAGATGATTTCCACAATCTTATGATACTTCTCGACACTGCCGGGTTTACCTTCATTGTCCAAGAGCCCTGTAAAATCCTCTTTCCAGATGTTGTCGAGTTCTTCAGAAATGTCAAGGTTAAGTGACATGGCGCCGTTATCAAATCAAAAGTCAGAGGTATCAAAATCAAGCTTACAAAGACATCTGTTTCTCAAATTCTTCGCATGCCGATTGTAGAAGAAGAAGATCATCTAGGCCATGATGAGTCTGACAGAACATGTTTGTTCTTTGGCATTTCACCCGAGGAAAAATACATCAAAAGGTCTCGGCTGAATCCTGAAGGAAAATTACTTGTGGATATTATAGGGAAAGTCCTCCTCTGCAAAACTAATTCTATCAAAGATATCTATCTCTCATTCTTTGATATTATGCAAGCCATAGTCTGCAGAAGAAATTTCAATTTGGTATGATGATCGTGGATAAGATCAGAGACAGCATTAAAACTCCAAATTATGCCAGAATTATCTCTCTCCTCCTCCATAAAATCAACCCAGAAGTCTTCAACTTCTCAAAAGGGACTGGTCTTCATCACATGAAGAAAGTTTTCGTATCCTCCATTCAAAGATATGAAGTGAAACTGCAGAATCCAAATCAGGCTGCCAAGGTTTAAGAGATTCCAGCCACAGAGGACAGGACCCCATCTCCCTCTCCACATCAGATTGCCAGCTCCTCTAGTGAAAGATATGGTACCTAAACACCTAGAGGGGGGGGGGGGGTGAATAGGTGACCTAATCCTTATATAACTTTGTTGGCAGCAAAACAGGAATATCACAGATTTCTAACTAGTCTATTACAGCAATCAGCAATAATCAAACATACACAGCACATTCACAGCACAACACACAGTGATTTATAGTGGTTCCCCAGGATATGGGTACATCCACTTTCCCCCTTCGCCTATCTAGCAGTGTACTAGATTCGGCCAAACTCCTGCACTGTCTCAGAACCCAAATTGGTTCCTACCTCAGGCCCAAAGCCTTACAACTCAGCTTTATCCCAAAGCCTACACTCAGCCAATCAAGGCCTACACTCAGAGATTATAATCTCCTACACTCAGGCTAACATGCCCTACCCTCAGCCTTTATAGATATAGGCTTACAATCACTCAGATCCAATGGATCCTACAAGTTTCAAATGTAATACAAAATTATAACTCTACAACTCAGAATTAAAGGAGGGGAGTTGAGAGATTCTTGATGAGTTCTTGGAAGAACTCAGCTGGATTCACCCTGACTTAGCTTTCTTCAAAGCTTCTTGAGTAGAACTGAATAAGGCTGAATCCTCTGCAGTTGTTCCTTGACCTCTGCTACTTAAGATCCAGACTGAATCTGAATCCTTCTTCTCAGCCTAGTTCCAAAGGCTGATTTCTTGGAAGGAGCCCTCTCTCTCCAACTTCTTAGATCTGCAGTTGGACTGCCAGATCTTCTTGTGTTGATACTCAGTATACCACTTTTATGATTACTTCAACAATAATCTGAACTCTGTTATCAATTTGATCAACAACCTCAACAACCACCGTTTCTGTAAACTGTGGATGCCTATTTATAGGCCTTCTTCATGGAAACCGGCTGGTTCGGTTCATAACTGACTTCTGACATCTCTGACAGTTGCTGTAGACCGGCTGGATCGGCAGCTGTCATGTCAACCAGTCACTTCTTGAAAATCTCTAACAGTCAGTAAGTGTCGAGACTTTCTGTCTTTAAGTGTCGACACTTATAGACCAAGTGTCGACACATGCTTTGTAAGTGTCGACACAAGTCTACAAGGTGTCGACACATATCCTTATATGTCTCGACACAGATTCTTCTTCATGTGTCGACACTGAAATTGAGTGTCGACACAAGTACTTGTTCTTCTAGCTTTTGTTGAATTCTTCTATGTGTCGACACATCTCCTTTGTGTCGACACAACTTCTTGTGTTGAATCTGTCTAGTGTCGACACTGCTTCTTGGTGTCGACACATAATCTTCTATGTTGAAACTTGCTGAGTGTCGACACAGCTCCTTGTGTCGACACACCTTCTTGTTGTTGAGACTTCAGCTGAGTGTCGACACATTCCCATAGTGTCGACACTTGTACTTAGAATAATTTGTTTGTTCTTTCTGTTCTTTGCTAAGTGTCGACACAGCTCCTTGTGTCGACACTTTATTCAAGTGTTGAGTCTTCAGCTGTGTGTCGACACATTGTTCTGGGTGTCGACACATACTTCAAATGCTGACTCTTCTGTTGAGTGTCGACACATTGTGCTAGGTGTCGACACTTACTTCAAATGCTGACTCTTCTGTTGAGTGTCGACACATTGTGCTGGGTGTCGACACATGTACTTAGTCTCTGCAGACTTTTGCTGAGTGTCGACACAGCTCCAAGTGTCGACACTTTCTGGTGTAGACACAGCTTCACTGGGTGTCGACACAGCTCCTTGTGTCGACACTTTCTGTCTGCACTTTTCTTCACTGAGTGTCGACACAGCTCCAAGTGTCGACACTTTCTGTCTGGTGTCGACTCTGCTTCCCAGGTGTCGACACAATGACTCCAAGTGTCGACACTGCTTGTCTGGGTGTCGACACAAGTCTTCTTGAGTGTCGACACTTTCCCTCTGGGTGTCGACACATGGACTTAGAAACTTTTTGCTTCAGTCCAGTGATTTCTTAACCTGCACAAATAACTCAAACATACATCAAATACATTATGATGTATATCATTGAGTTGGGTGAGGCTTCTTCAAATCAGGTACATTTGACCAATGTTCCCAACAATCTCCCCCTATTTGGAGAAGTCATAACCCTTAGTCAATGATATACACCATCCATAATTAAAATTACAAAATGATGTACAGCAGATTATAAACAGCAGGGTAAACATAAACATGTAATAAATTCACACATGTATACACATTCAGCATTGCAGAACAAATAAAAAATAGACACTTCTCAGAACAATCATAATATATTTATCATATATTGTTTTAACATTGTTCCTTATACATTTTCAATGGTGTACAAAAATGTTTTCCATTCAACAGATTACAACAAGCTTCAAGTTTAATTCCTAATCTATTTCTGATCAGGTTCTTTGATAACTATTCCCTTTCCAGCTTGAACTTGAGCTTTGACAGGGGCTTCAGCAGGTTCAGCAGCAGCAGGCTTCTTTCCTTTTAAGTCCTTCTTTTTCAGCTCTTCTGCTTTTATTTTCTGCCTCTCAAAGTAGTGGTATGGCTTGGGGAAGTACTTGCTAGGCTCCACAGCAGTTGGAGGTAGCTTTCCCATCTTAGCCTTCCTTCTGAATTGTACTATAGCCTCCTGCCTAATCTCATGCTTTCTCCATTCTGCCTCAGAGAACCATTTATTTCTTTCATGAGCATTGTCCTTTGCAGCTTTCCAGGCAGTAAGAATTATATTTCTAGAGGTAGGGCTCCATTGTTCAAAATCTGGCTTTTGTTCAGCTTGTTCCCTAAACCTCTTCTTTGACAACCTTGTCTCTTCCTCTTTGTTTATAGCCTCCTGCAGAGTTTCAGAAATAGGTTGAATAACCTTCTCAATATGAACTTTGACCTTGCCCTCAGTTGGGCTATACATAGTGCTGACATCTGCTTGAACCATATCAAAATCTGGAGGTGGATATATTACTTGAGCTACTTCTGCTTGCTCACCTCCAAGATATGCAATTTGAACTCCTGAGTCAGCAACATTGTCATCATCACAAAGTGGAGGATAGCCCAATGTAGCTCTAATGGAGTTAGATATCCATTTGGCATGGTCAGAGCTAGCTTTGACTAATACTCTCTCCCCCTTTATGACTTCTCTGGCCATATGGTCTCTGACATCATCCTTTTGGAACCTTATCTGGCTGTCCAAATATCTGATCCCCTCTTTAAAGAATGGTTTTAGCTTTGTAAGTTGTTCAGAGATGGCCTTCTGGGAATCTTGAATTGCAGTCTTGACAGCAGTAATCTCAGCTTGAAATACTTTGTCAAAGTCAGCCTTTGCAGCAGCAGCAGATGTAGAAGGTTCAGCAGACTTATTCTTCAATTCAGTGACTATAGCATTGTGGGAGGCAGTCAAATTATCATTCATTCTCAACTGATTCTCCAGCACATATCCTTGCTTTAATGCTATATCATCTACCTGAGCCTTGATCTTCTCCTGGTGAGTTGCCAAATAGACTACTGCATTCCCACCCTTGTGGAAGCAGTCAGTCATCTCCTTTTTATTAAGGTTCATCTCAAACCTTATAGACTTTATGTCCTGTGCAAGATCAAACTGTAGGGACTTGTGCCCTTCATCCACATAAGCCTCTATTGCCTTCCGTTGCTCATCCAACTTGATCTGCATGGCAATCATCAAAGCACTATAATCAACTGTTGGAGCTTGTTGAACTATAGGTTGTGGGGCAATGGATTGCAAAGCTTTCTTATAACTCTTGCTTCCCCTCTTGAAGACAAACAGTTTCTTCTTCTTGGCCCTTGCACTCTCCTCATCCTCAGAGGCAGAAGTGCTGGCAATATCAACCCTGTCCTTAGGGCTTTGAGGTTTGTCAGCTGGCACAGCAGTTGCTTTCTCATTTTCCAGCCTAATAGGCTCTTCCAGAACTTCCATGTGCTCCCCCTCAGCAGCAGCACTCTTATCTTCAGCAACAACATCCTTGTCCATATCAAAATCCTCTTGATCTAGATTTAAGAATAAATCCTCCATTGTATATTCAGGTGGAGATGGAGCTGGAGACAATCTTTGCTCTTCAACCACTAATGCAGGTACCACTTCTTGTTCAGCAGATTTGTCTTCTAAAATAACATCTGGTACTTGACTGTCTAGCTGAGTTTGCTGATGGACATCAGACAAATTAGCATCTTCTATAATATAGTCTAAAGTTTTTAAGTCAGTGAGTACCTCTTGGATAATGACTGTGGCTTGCTCACTGTCCAGAGTAGATGGTTCTTCTACTACTGGAAGCTCCCCCTGGCTGTGATCCCTATGGATGGGGCTAGCTTGAGGCAGCTCCCCCTGGATCTCAGCTACATCTTGAGCAGCAGGGGTCTTTACTACTGTGTCCTCCTCTTGCTCATCAGGTGTGAACACCACCTGTTCTTCACTCTCAGAACTGCTTGAGGACTCTTGTGCCACAACAGCAGTTTTCCTTTTCTTCCTGGGAGGAGAATCTTTCTTAGTAACTGGCTTCTCTGGAGTGGGCAGTTCCTTTGACAGCACCCTTTCCCACCTAGAAAATATCCTGGAATCCATCTTCCTCATGTGGTTAATCTTGCTTCCAGCAGCATTGCTCATTACCTCTGGTATTGTACCAGCTAGGTAGAGACTTAGTATTCTGCCCAGGTTGGGCTTCTTCAAGCTCTCCTTGATTTTCTCATAGATTACCATTGACCAATCTGTTCTTAGGGTGAAGATAATTCTTGTCATGACATTGAACATTGAGGCTGACACCCTGTCATGCCCTCCAGGCTTACTGAGAATGACCTTTCCCATAATTTCAGATAGGAATTTTCCTTGACTGTTCATGCCTTTCCTGTTAAAGACAGAACCTATCTTCAGCTTTGGGTCAAGTCCACACCAGGTAAGAGCTTCCCTGGTCTTGGATGTAGAAACTTCTTCTTCATCTTGAGTCTTAGGTAGCTGGAGTACCTTCCTCAGACTTTTTGGTGAGACCTTGACTTTGGATCCATGCACTCTGGATTTGATTCTATATCCAGAGTCATCAACTGCAGATCCAGTAAGGAATTCAAGAACTTCCTTCTTCCAAATCTTGGTTGGTTCTGAAACCAAATATTCTAGTCCTGAATCGCTGACTAGGGTTACTACCGATTGGATTTCTTGATCTCCATCATCGAACGCGCCGCGCACAAGTTCATAGCCTTCGTTAACGTTCTCCTCGAGCTTGGGAGCCATTAGGGTTTGTAGAATTTGTCTTGAGAAAAGAGAGGTGTCGACACAGGAGTTATGGTCTCGAAACTTTGAAAGCGTGTCGACAACCAAAGACAGAACCCTATTTATACCTTTCTGATTTTGAAGATGAACAGGCGGGACAGCGAGCTAAACATGTGTCGACACTGGCAATAAGTGTCGACACTGACTTATAATGTCTCGACACACATGTGTCGACACAAGTTTAGTCAACTGATATTATGTGTCGACACTTGGTTATGTGTCGACACAACATAACTCGACACATCGTCGAGACTTTACTTAGAAAATTCTGAGTAAAACATAAGTGTCGACACCATTTTGGATGTGTCGACACCTACTTGACATGTGTCGACACTAACATTCTGAAGTGTCGACACCTTATTCCTAGATGTGTCGACGCGTTTTTCCTGAAGTGTCGACACCACAATTCTGTGTCGACATAGACTTGTCTATGTGTCGACACCTTTTTACTTAGCCAATTTTCTATTCTGTAAACTTAGTCTAAGTTTATCATACCTAGTTCAATTTTGAATCTATTGAATTAAGCTTCTTCTAATGGCTTAGTAAACATATCAGCTACTTGTTCATCTGTTTTAACATATTCAAGTGAAATATCTTCTCTTTCTACATGTTCTCTAAGAAAGTGATATTTAATCTCAATATGTTTTGTTCTACTATGTGATACAGGGTTTTTAGCAATTGAAATAGCACTTGTAGAATCACAGTAAAGTGGAGTTCTACTTACCTGAAATCCGTAGTCTTCTAGCTGATGTTGAATCCACAGAAGTTGAGCACAACAACTTCCTGCAGCCACATACTCTGACTCAGCTGTGGAGATAGCCACACTAGTCTGCTTTTTGCTGCTCCATGAAATTAGTCTTCCACCTAGGAATTGACAGGTTCCAGTAGTGCTCTTTCTATCCTCTTTGCATCCTGCAAAGTCTGCATCTGAATAACCTGTTAGATCAAAGTCTCCATTCCTAGGGTACCAGAGGCCTAGATAGGGAGTGCCCTTTAGATATCTCAAAATTCTCTTGACAGCAGTCAAGTGAGACTCTTTAGGGCAGGCTTGATACCTTGCACAAACACATGTAGCATACATGATGTCTGGTCTACTAGCAGTCAAGTATAATAGGGAGCCAACTATCCCTCTATACAAGGTTTCATCTACAGGTTTCCCTGCATCATCCTTGCTAAGAGACATACTTGACCCCATAGGAGTCTTCATGGTACTGGATGAATCCATACCATACTTCCTTATGAGTTCTAGGGTGAACTTTGACTGACAAATGGACAAACCACTCTCAGTCTGTTTAACTTGGAGACCCAAGAAAAACTTCAGCTCTCCCATACTACTCATTTCAAACTGACCTTGCATAAGTTTTGCAAACTTTTTGCAAAGGCTGCTTTCAGTAGACCCAAATATAATGTCATCTACATATATTTGGACTAGTATGACATTGCCTCTAGATTCCCTAAGGAATAGAGTCTTATCTATTTTCCCCCTTGAGAACTTGTTCTCAATGAGGAAACTAGATAGGGTTTCATACCAAGCTCTAGGGGCCTGTTTTAACCCATATAATGCTTTCCTAAGTCTATAGACATAATGAGGTTGAGTTGGATCAACAAAACCTGAAGGCTGCTCCACATAGACTTCTTCTTTCAAATTACCATTTAAGAATGCTGACTTGACATCCATCTGGTAAACCTTGAATCCTTGATAGGTTGCATAGGCCAAGAACATCCTTATGGCTTCCAGTCTGGCTACTGGAGCAAAGGTTTGATCAAAATCAATACCTTCTTCTTGCCTATATCCTTTTGCAACCAGTCTTGCTTTGTTCTTTATGATGACCCCTTGTTCATCCATCTTATTTCTGTAGATCCACTTAACTCCTATTACATTGTGGTCTTTAGGTTTAGGAACCAGTTCCCAAACCTTGCACCTCTTGAACTGATTAAGCTCTTCTTGCATAGCTTCAGTCCATTGTGGATCTTGTATTGCTTCTTCAAATCTTTTAGGTTCAACTTGAGACAAAAAGCTGGAATAGATTGCAGCATTCATGTTTCTACTCCTGGTTTGTACTCCTTGTCTTGGATCTCCTATAATCAGCTCTATTGGATGATCTCTAAGATGCCTGTGGGCTGGAGGCATCCTTACTTCAGGTTGAACCTCTTCAGCATCTGCATCATGCTGTACTCCTTGTCTTTCTTCAGCAACTGGCACATGTAGTTCTCCCCCTGGACAACAGCTACTCTCTTCTCCTTGCTGTCTTGCAACAGGCACTTCTTCTATAGTCAGCTTGTCCATTGTCTTTGTCAAACCTGTGGGGCTGCATACATTGCTAGACAACTCATTATTAATAAGTTTAGTCTCATCAAAAACTACATGCACTGATTCTTCTACAACTTGTGTAGTCAAGTTTTAGATTCTATAAGCCTTACTATTATTGCTGTACCCAACAAAAATTTCCTCTTGGGACTTGGCAGCAAACTTAGTTAGGTAAGACTTCCCATTGTTAAGTATGTAGCATTTACAACCAAAGATCCTGAAGTAGGATAGGTTTGGTTTCCTGCCTTTCACAACTTCATAGGGGGTCTTGTTTTGCCCTTTAGTTATGGTAGCCCTATTTATAACATGGCATGCAGTGTTAACTGCTTCAGCCCAGAAATACTCTGGTAGTGATGTATCACTTAGTAGGGTTCTACCAGCCTCTATCAAGGTCCTATTTTTCCTTTCAGCAATGCCATTTTGCTGAGGTGTTCTAGGTGAAGAGAATTCTTGAAATATCCCAAATTCTTCACATAGTTTTGTCATGCTTTCAGATTGAAACTCAGTACCATGGTCACTTCTAATCTTGACCACAGTACTATTTAGTTCATTCTGAATTTGCTTGACAAAGCTGTAGAAGACACTAGGTGTTTCAGATTTCTGTCTTAAGAAGAACACCCAGGAAAACCTTGAGTAGTCATCTACAACTACAAGGGTATAGACCTTCCTACCTAAGCTGTGAACTGGCATTGGACCAAAGAGATCCAAATGCAAGAGAAACAAACATCTTACAGCATCTTTGTTTTCTATGCTCTTAAAGGTGGATTTAGTCTGCTTGCCCTTTTGACAAGCTGAGCAAATACCATCTTTGACACACTTAACCTGAGGACCATTCCTCACTAACTCTTTGCTAAAGAGTTTGCTAATTGTCTTGTAGTTAAGATGGGCTAGCCTCTTGTGCCATTTGACACAATGAGAGACTGTCTCATCAGCTACAAGACAAACTGGAGAACCATTGTTCTCAATCATAATGTCTAGGCAATAGACATTTCTCTTCCTATATCCTGTCAAGATGATCTCTTGATCACTTGACCTCTTGATATGACAACTATTTTTAACAAATGAGATGTCATACCCTACATCACATAACTGACTTATACTTATTAGGTTGTGTTTCAACCCTTTAACATAAGCCACTTGAGTAATGGTAACAAGGTTTGAAGAAATGTTACCAAACCCTTTGATGATTCCTTTCTCAGAACCACCAAAGGTCACTTTAGGACCATTTTTGATTGGAATGTAGTCCTTCAGTAGTCCCCTAGTTCCAGTCATATGTCTGGAGCATCCACTGTCCAAGTACCATGTAGGGGTATGGCCACTTGGACTCACCTGCAAAACAGATTAATGGACCTTAGAACCCAAAGCAATCTTGGGTCCTTGGTACTTGTTAGTCTGTAACTTGACAAAGCTACCTACTGGCTTTCCACCAGGTATCTTGCTACTTACTTTGGTACTGGAATTGTACCAACAGTCCATTGCAAAATGGCCAATCTTGCCACAGCACCAGCATTCAAACTTGTTGTATCTTTGCTTAGGTACAACCTTTGCTGTTTTATCTACAGCAGACCTGTTGAATGTTGGGGCTTTGCCCTTGGACTTAAACTTGGACTGCTCAGTCCCTGCAGGTCTAACAAAGCCCAGTCCAGCCTTGCCTTTATGATGAACAAATTCATCAATTAAAGGTAACACTGATTTAGGTTTTGAAAACCTAGCAACAAGCTCTCTTTCTTTCTGAAGATTGATCTCCAGTCTCTTAATTTGATCATTCTTATAGGTGATAGTTCCCATCTGAATCACAGTAATGTGTTTCAGCCTGGCTACCTCATTCAATTTTTGAACAAATTGTTTCTCAAAATCTGTTGCAACAGCCTTGAGATCAGCAATATCCTTTGCCTGACTTTTGGCTAGGGTCTTGCATTTCTTGTAGGCTTGCAACAGCACCTTATATTCATCTATAAGCTGATGAATATCTTCCTCAGACTCAGATACATTCTCATCACTTGATGAAGAAGAATCTGATTCTGAACTAGAACAAGAATCTGAATTTAAACTTGAACTTTGTACCTGACTGGGTCCTGGCTGCTCCAGGATTTTGGCACTGTCTGTCAAAGCCATTAGCCCTTGGCAATGACTGTCTTCTTGTTCATAAATTGACTCCAAGATCTCCATGAATTCTTCCTCTTCTTCTTCTGCATACAGCCCTATGTAGGCTTCAGCCTCAGACTCAGTTTCTGAAGATGATATATCTGAAGAGTCTTCTCCTTCTTGACTTTTCTTTCTTCTTTGAAGTAAGTCTTTTTCCTGTCACCAGTCTGCAATAACATGGCCCTGTCTATTGCAGCAATAGCAAACAATCTTTGAACCAGTTGCCTTGCTTGACTTTGTCCTCTTCCTGTCTTTCTTTGAAGACTTTTTCTCCTGATGAAAGGCTTCCTTTCCCTTTGAAGAAGAGGGTCTTGACCTCCACTGTTTCTTCCTCAGGAATTTCTGAAAATCTCTAGTGAAGGTAGCAAAGTCTTCATCACTTTCACTGCTCTCACTCTTTGTGCTGATAGACTCATCAGATTCTGATTCAACTACCTCTGGAGGTGGAGTTGAAGACTTATTCCTGCACTTTCTGGGAACTTCTGTCTTGAAAGCAACAGTTCTTTCTTTGTGCTCAGTCCTTGTTGATTTCTCCTCCTCTTTTCTCACTGTTAACTGCATCTCATATGACAATAGCTTGCCAAACAGTGTGGGAGGTGGAATTTCCCCCAACTTAGCCATTTCTCTTATGGAACAGATCTTGGTGTCCCAATCTTTGGTTAGGGACCTTAAGAACTTGTCATTTAGTTCATAGTTAGTGAACTCTCTTCCATAAGACATGAGTTCATTAACTATTCTGTAAAATTTCTTATAGCACTCAGTGATGCTATCACTCTTTCCTTGCCTAAAGCTTTCATATTCCTAATTTAGCAAGGACTTCCTATCTTGCCTAACTTCTTCAGAACCTTCCATATAGACAATGAGAGTATCCCACATCTCTTTTGCTGTCTTACAGTGAATTAAGTTCTGAAAAGTGGCATCATCAATGGCACTCACTATTATGTTTTGTGCCCTCTTGTCCATGGTGGCCAAGACAATTTCATCCTTAGTCATCTCAGAGAAATCCTTTGGAGTTCTCTGATTTGCATCCAATACTGAAATCTTCATTGGCACATAAGGCCCTTCCTTAACTGTAATGTAGATTCTAGGGTCAGAGGCTTCCATAAATAGCCTTACCCTCTCTTTCCAGATCCCAAAGATCTCTTTCCTGCATATGGGTAATTTCATGGAACCCAATTCCTTGTGATTCTCATAAGAACCCATGTTTCTTGATGTTCTTGATTTTCTTGAAACTGTGTAATACCTTACTCTGAATCTGCCAAACAGGATTTCCTCAGGCTGTTAGTCCTTGTTTTGAGGAACCTCCCTCTGATACCACTTGAAAGATATGGTACCTAAACACCTAGAGGGGGGTGAATAGGTGACCTAATCCTTATATAACTTTGTTGGCAGCCAAACAGGAATATCACAGATTTCTAACTAGTCTATTACAGCAATCAGCAATAATCAAACATACACAGCACATTCACAGCACAGCACACAGTGATTTATAGTGGTTCCCCAGGATATGGGTACATCCACTTTCCCCCTTCGCCTATCTAGCAGTGTACTAGATTCGGCCAAACTCCTGCACTGTCTCAGAACCCAAATTGGTTCCTACCTCAGGCCCAAAGCCTTACAACTCAGCTTTATCCCAAAGCCTACACTCAGCCAATCAAGGCCTACACTCAGAGATTATAATCTCCTACACTCAGGCTAACAAGCCCTACCCTCAGCCTTTATAGATATAGGCTTACAATCACTCAGATCCAATGGATCCTACAAGTTTCAAATGTAATACAAAATTATAACTCTACAACTCAGAATTAAAGGAGGGGAGTTGAGAGATTCTTGATGAGTTCTTGGAAGAACTCAGCTGGATTCACCCTGACTTAGCTTTCTTCAAAGCTTCTTGAGTAGAACTGAATAAGGCTGAATCCTCTGCAGTTGCTCCTTGACCTCTGCTACTTAAGATCCAGACTGAATCTGAATCCTTCTTCTCAGCCTAGTTCCAAAGGCTGATTTCTTGGAAGGAGCCCTCTCTCTCCAACTTCTTAGATCTGCAGTTCGACTGCCAGATCTTCTTGTGTTGATACTCAGTATACCACTTTTATGATTACTTCAATAATAATCTGAACTCTGTTATCAATTTGATCAACAACCTCAACAACCACCGTTTATGTAAACTGTGGATGCCTATTTATAGGCCTTCTTCATGGTAACCGGCTGGTCCGGTTCATAACTGACTTCTGACATCTCTGACAGTTGTTGTAGACCGGCTGGATCGGCAGCTGTCATGTCAACCAGTAACTTCTTGAAAATCTCTAACAGTCAGTAATGTTAGAAAGTAGAGAACAAGAAGCGAAAAGTAGAGAACAAGCGAACAAACTTTTGAATAATTGAAATTTTATTATCCAAAAAAAAAGATATCATTTACAAAGGTATGGCCTCCCTTATATAGAATGGAGGAGATAAGAAAGAGAGTATACAAACAATGTGGGACTAAACATTTATAGTACTGAGCGGCTAGAATAATGGAGACCGCATAGGCCGCGCGGTTAGACAGATGTGCTAACCGCTCGGCAACTCCAGCAGGATAGAACAAACCGCAGAGGTAGACCGACAGACCGCCCGGTCTACAAACCGCTGGTTCAGACCGCTAAGCCGCTCGGTCAACAAACCGCTGGATCAGACCGCCAAGCCGCCCGGTCTAATACTTCAACACTCCCCCTCAAGCTGGAGCATAGATATCAATCATGCCCAGCTTGTCACAAATGCGGAAGAAGGAAGTAGAAACCGGCTTGGTGAAGATATCTGCCAACTCCTTGTCAGAGGTGACAAAAGGAGTACAAATCTGATTCTTCAAAATCTCCTCCCGAATGAAGTGACAGTCAACCTTTATATGCTTCGTTCTCTCATGGAAGACCGGATTTCTGGATATGTGTATAGCGGCCTTGTTGTCACAGAACATAGGGAGAGGACAATCATATACCTCACCCAGGTCAAGCATGAGAGCCCGCAACCACTTTAACTCACACGTAGTTGACGCCATACTCCGGTATTCTGCTTCGGCACTGGATCTGGAAACAACAGACTGTTTCTTGCTCTTCCAACTCACGAGATTACCTCCAACAAAGGTACAAAAACCTGACGTGGATTTACGATCGCCTTTGTCATCCGCGTAACTTGAGTCTGAGTAGGCCTCAACCCTCAGATGACCATTTTTCTGGAAGAGTAACCCTCTGCCCGGTGCTGCTTTGATATACTCTAAAATCTTCAGGGCGGTCTGAAGATGACACTCCCTGGGAGCTTGCATAAACTGACTGACCTTTCCTACAGCATAGGCGATGTCGGGTCTAGTCACCGTGAGATAGATGAGTTTCCCTACCAAACGTCTGTACCGTGTGACATCAGATAGAGGAGGCGATTCATCCGTCCACGTTTTGTCTTCTCCAACAGCCATGGGAAGATGAGCTGGTTTGGCACCTGTCAAGCCTGCTTCTCGAAGAAGATCAAGGGCATACTTCCGTTGAGAGAGAACCAAGGAGTCAGGTTTCCGAGAGATTTCTATCCCCAAAAAGTATTTTGGGGAGCCCATATCCTTCGTGACCAAGTGCTGACGGAGGTGCTTCTTCGTCAAGTCCACCCCATCTCGGTCATCACCAGTAAGGATAATATCATCCACATATACTGCCAAAACCACCAGTCCCGAGGCCGTTTTGCGAATGAATAAGGAGTGATCGGCCGAACTCCTTTGAAAGCCGATGGTTGCCACAATACCACTGAATTTTTCGAACCATGCCCGAGGGCTCTGCTTTAGGCCATAAATGGCCTTCTTCAAATGACAGACACGTGTCTCCCCCTGAGCAACATACCCAGGAGGTTGCTCCATATAGACGTCCTCCTGAAGATCGCCATAGAGAAAGGCATTCTTCACATCAAGCTGGGAAATATCCCAAGCCCGGTTAACAGCCACAGAAAAGAGAACCCGGATGGTGCTGAGGCGAGCAACCGGAGAGAAGGTATCAAAGTAATCAACGCCATAAGTCTGAGTAAAGCCCTTGGCCACCAGCCGGGCTTTGTAGCGATCCACAGTGCCGTCGGGGCGAAACTTCACAACAAAGACCCAGCGACAGCCAACCACATCAGTGCCCACGGGAGGAGGAACCAGGGTCCAGGTACCCCGTTCAGTAAGAGTAGCCATCTCCTCATCCATGGCAGACTTCCAATGAGGGAGAGCGAGAGCCTCCTGGTAGGTACGAGGAGTAGAAGTAGCAGAGATAGCCAAGGCAAAACACCTGCGAGAAGGAGAAAGCTGATCATAAGAAACAACAGCCGTGAGCGGGTGTTGAGTACACGCCCGCACCCCTTTGCGAAGGGCAATGGGAACATCCAGATCATCAGGAGCGTCGGCGACGGGAGCGTCAGCGACCGGAGCGTCCGTGGCGGAGAAGGCTGGCCCGGGACTAGAGAGAGACGGCAGCGGAGAGGAGGGTGGAGGGGTGGGTGGGGAGACGGACTGAGAAGGAGTCGGTGGAGGAGGAGACGAAGGCGGGAAAACGTCGAGAGGTGTGGAAGGAACGGAGATATCAGAAGGAAGAGAAGGAAGAGAAGAGGAAGGAGAGAAATAGGAAGCATTTTCGAAAAAAGTCACATCTGCGGAGACAAACTGCTTGCGGAGAAGGGGGTCAAAGCAGCAATAGCCTTTTTGAGTGGTAGAGTACCCCAAAAAGACACATTTGGTGGAACGGGGGGAAAGCTTGTCGCGGGTAGCGGAGGGAGCGTGAACAAAGGCCGTACAGCCAAAGACACGGAGAGGAAGAGGAAAAGGTTCCTGGTGGGGGTAGAGAAGGGAGAAGGGAGTCCGGCCGTGGAGGACCGTGGAGGGAATGCGATTGATAAGATAGCAAGCGAGGAGCACAGCGTAGCCCCAGTAGGAGCGAGGGATGTGCATCTGCGCCATGAGAGTACGCGCAACATCAAGCAGGTGACGGTTTTTACGCTCCGCCACCCCATTCTGTTGGGAGGTGTAAACACAAGTCGTTTGATGAATGAGGCCGTGTTGGTGAAAGAACGCGGAGAACTCATGAGACAGATATTCCTTGGCATTATCAGAACGTAAGACTTTAATAGAGATAGCAAATTGAGTCTTAATCATAAAGTAAAAAGATTGCCAAACAGAAAATAGTTCAGAGCGATCCTTTAAGAGATACACCCAGGTACATCGAGTAAAATCATCGATAAAAGTGACAAAATAGGAACTGCCCCGACCAACTGTGAGGGTAGGAGCAGGACCCCATACATCAGAATGAATAAGATCAAAAATGCGAGAGGAGCCACGGCCTTGCTTCGGCGGGAAGGAGGAGCGATGATGTTTGCCAAGCTGACACGCATCACAGTTGAGCGGAGAACTGGTGGGAGGTAAGTGGGGCAGAAGCTGACGAATAAGCGAGGAGGAGGATGTCCAAGACGAAGATGCCACTGAAGGAGATCGGTGGAGGAGGAGTAGGCAGAAAGAGCGGAAACATCGTCGAGGAAGTAGAGGCCGCCGCTCTCAGTCCCAGTAGCAATCGTCCGCTGGGTCCTCGGGTCCTGAAAAGAACAAGTAGTGGGAGTGAATAAAACGGAGCACTGAAGTTGCCGGCATAAAGTAGTAACAGATAACAAATTGCACGGGAACTTCGGGACATAGAGGGTATCCTCCAAGCAAAGCGATGGAGTGAGTTGAACCATGCCCGTCCCATGAACCGGAGACGGGGAACCATCCGCCACACGAACTGGGGGTAAGCGGTCATGGGTCTCAAGACGGGAGAAGCAATGAGGGTTTGCCCGTCATATGATTGGTGGCACCGGAGTCAATCAGCCATTTACCTTGGGTAACGACGTGGGCACTACCTGACGTCGTGGCCACAGAGGCAGACGGCCTAGAAGAGGCGGAGGCCGAAGGAGCATCACCGGAAGGGCGAAGGTGAGGATGTTTCTGCCAGCAGCGGTCAACAGTATGACCAGTACGATTACAGTGAGAGCAGAAGAACCGGGAGGAACCCCGTCCGCCAGAGGAGCTTCGGCCACTCGGGCCCCCCCGCTGAGCTTGGTGAGCAGAGGAGTCCTGGGAAGGGGGGGAGGCCAACAGAGGCCGCTGGAGGAGCGAAGTAACGGCGGCAATGCGAGCCGCAGTGGCATCCAAAGTAGGAGATTCCGCCTCACCCAAGATCTGCTGGCGGATCATATCATAAGAGTCGGGAAGACGAAGAAGATAACAAACAACCAGGAGTTCCTGGAAGTGTTTGTGCTGGTCGGCCAAGTCCGCGGAGAAGGGGCGATTCTGGAGGATTTCAGCCCCAAGGGCCTGAACCTGCTGATAAGCCGCAGCTGGGGACATGGAAGGGCGGGCGAAGAGGTCCGCATAGAGAGTATAAATGCGGGACGTCTGGCCCCCCTTAGAATAGAGAGCAGCGAGGTGAAGCCATGCGGCCTTGACCGTCTCATCATGGCGAATGACGGGAAGGCACTCATCAGAAAGGCTGTTGGCCAGCCAGGTGCGAACAAGAGCATCACTCGCATCCCAGTCATCAAACTCAGGAGAGGTGCGAGGAGGAGGGTCATCGGTGAGGTGATGACGCTTGCGTTGAGAACGAAGGAGAAAGGTGAAAGAGACGCTCCAATCGGGATAGTTGGAGCCCACAAGCTTGGAAAGGGTGCCAAGGTTACCCGAAGGAGGAGGAGGAGAAGGAGCTGCAGGAGTAGTGGTGAGACCGGAGGTAGTCAAAGAACCCGGAAGCAGAAGAAGCCGCACGAACAGGAGCGGTTAGAAAACAGAGGAAGCCGCGCGAACAGTAGCGGCTAGAAAGAGGCACTGCGGGGAAGAGGTCGCGCGGACTGAAAAGGCCGAGCGAACAGAAGAGAGGAGAAGAGCAGGTGACCGCGACCAAGATGCGGGTAAGAAAGAGACAACACGCACGGTCAGGCAGATCACAGCAGCGGCTAGAAGGTGGTCAAAGGCTCGGCGGGGAAGAAGTCGCACGAACTGAGAAGCCCGAGCGAACAGAAAAGAGGAGAAGAGCTGGCGACCGCGACCAAGATGCGGGTGAGAAAGGAACAACCCGCACGGTCAGGCAGATCACAGCAGCAATCCGCGAGTAGAGAGACAATACACACGCGGACAGGGACAGACCGCAACGACTAGGAAGTCGGAGAGGCAAGAAAGAACAAGGAGCGCGGCGACAACGAAACAGGTCGCTGCGACAACAAGGAGAAGGAGAAGAGAACCAAGAAGGAGCAAGCCGCGCGAACAGGTTGGCGGACAAAACCAAGCCGCGCGGATAGAAACAGGCCGCGCGGATAGAAGAGAGGGCAAGCCGCGAATCAAGTCGCAGAGCGCGGAAAAGAAGTCGCGAACAACAGAGGGCGCACAAAATCAAGAGGAAATGACCGTGTCCTCTGATACCATGTTAGAAAGTAGAGAACAAGAAGCGAAAAGTAGAGAATAAGCGAACAAACTTTTGAATAATTGAAATTTTATTATCCAAAAAAAAAGATATCATTTACAAAGGTATGGCCTCCCTTATATAGAATGGAGGAGATAAGAAAGAGAGTATACAAACAATGTGGGACTAAACATTTACAGTACTGAGCGGCTAGAATAATGGAGACCGCATAGGCCGCGCGGTTAGACAGATGGGCTAACCGCTCGGCAACTCCAGCAGGATAGAACAAACCGCAGAGGTAGACCGACAGACCGCCCGGTCTACAAACCGCTGGTTTAGACCGCTAAGCCGCTCGGTCAACAAACCGCTGGATCAGACCGCCAAGCCGCCCGGTCTAATACTTCAACAAGTAAGTGTCGAGACTTTCTATCTTTAAGTGTCGACACTTATAGACCAAGTGTCGACACATGCTTTGTAAGTGTCGACAGAAGTCTACAAGGTGTCGACACATATCCTTATATGTCTCGACACAGATTCTTCTTCATGTGTCGACACTGAAATTGAGTGTCGACACAAGTACTTGTTCTTCTAGCTTTTGTTGAATTCTTCTATGTGTCGACACATCTCCTTTGTGTCGACACAACTTCTTATGTTGAATCTGTCTAGTGTCGACACTGCTTCTTGGTGTCGACACATAATCTTCTATGTTGAAACTTGCTGAGTGTCGACACAGCTCCTTGTGTCGACACACCTTCTTGTTGTTGAGACTTCAGCTGAGTGTCGACACATTCCCATAGTGTCGACACTTGTACTTAGAATAATTTGTTTGTTCTTTCTGTTCTTTGCTAAGTGTCGACACAGCTCCTTGTGTCGACACTTTCTTCAAGTGTTGAGTCTTCAGCTGTGTGTCGACACATTGTTCTGGGTGTCGACACATACTTCAAATGCTGACTCTTCTGTTGAGTATCGACACATTGTGTTAGGTGTCGACACTTACTTCAAATGCTAACTCTTCTGTTGAGTGTCGACACATTGTGCTGGGTGTCGACACATGTACTTAGTCTCTGCAGACTTTTACTGAGTGTCGACACAGCTCCAAGTGTCGACACTTTCTGGTGTAGACACAGCTTCACTGGGTGTCGACACAGCTCCTTGTGTCGACACTTTCTGTCTGCACTCTTCTTCACTGAGTGTCAACACAGCTCCAAGTGTCGACACTTTCTGTCTGGTGTCGACTCTGCTTCCCAGGTGTCGACACAATGACTCCAAGTGTCGACACTGCTTGTCTGGGTGTCGACACAAGTCTTCTTGAGTGTCGACACTTTCCCTCTAGGTGTCGACACATGGACTTAGAAACTTTTTGCTTCAGTCCAGTGATTTCTTAACCTGCACAAATAACTCAAACATACATCAAATACATTATGATGTATATCATTGAGTTGGGCGAGGCTTCTTCAAATCAGGTACATTTGACCAATGTTCCCAACATCTAGTGTATCTATTGAGGGGAAGCCTCCTCCTTCTATCACAGCAAGGATACTTACACCTCCAGCGGTTACTCCTCCACCTCCTAGGACTCCAGAAGAAACTCCATTTGAAGCTCAACTTCAAGAAGCCCTACTCTCAACAGAAGGTGCAATCAGTGAAATGATTGAAGAGCTGACTGTAGATGAACCTCTTCCTCGTCCCTCTCCAAAATAAACCACTACTGAAATACCAAAAGAATCCACTCCAGTACAATCTCCAGTACATACTCCTTCTCCAGCAAAATCTCCTACTGCACACCAAGAGCAGGTTTAGACCATTTTCATCTCTGATGAGCAATCCCCCTAGCCAGCTGAAGCTCCTTTCAGAAAACTGGACTTCTGAATACCAACAGTCACTGATGAAGGGGATGCCCTGATTCACACTACTAGAGCAAAGAGCTCTGTTTCCATTACAGAAATAGATCCCTGGGTTGCTCCTCCTCCTCCTCCAGTTCCCTCTACTAGTGCTCCTCCTGCTGCTGCTACTCCTTCATCCAATGATTTGATGAATCTTTTTGTGCTTATGCTTCAAGAGCAAAGATCATACTTTGATACTTCACTCAAGGCTGTTACTGACAAAGTCACTGCTCTAGAGAGTAAAATGAGCAGGGGATTTGCAGAAATCCAGCACAATACTGATCAGCTAAGACACCTCTTCCAAATTGCTAGAAAGGCTCTAGATCACAATATTACTTATGTTGGTCAGGTTATGAAACAAGGTGTGACTCTGGCAGGAAATCAAATTGAATTGGATAAGAGTGCTGAAGCTACTAAGATGAAGATCTGTGAAGAGGTTGGAACCTTCAAATATGATGCCATCAAGACACTGACTGTAGAAGTCAGAAAGGGGGAGATTTTATTGAAGGAATATCTAGAAAAATCAGATGCACTCAAGCAAAAGCTTTGGGAAGCCAAAATGAAAGAGTTCCACGATGATGTCTTAGGATAAATTCAGAGTGTCAAATTCCATACATATGACACTGATGTCTAGATGCATAATCAAGTCCATCCTGAGTTTATTGCTGATCCAAATATCATTCCTCACCACCTAAACCCCTTAGCTGCTACTTCTCCTACTCAAGCTCCACAACCTACCTTCTCTCCAAGACCTGAAGGCCAAGAAGGCCCTCCTCCAAATTCTTATGCTCAACTTTAGGAGGATGACCCTACAGATATCTTTTTCCAAGCTCCTCCTGAGATCCAGACTTCTAAGAAGAAAAGAAAATATGGTGATGGTGCCTCTGCTAGCAGGTCTATCCCAGTTCCAGATTTAGAAAAGAGAAAAGCTCTAGAATTTGCAGAGATCTGGTCTCCTACTTCTAAGTCCCTCATTTTGGATACTCTCAAACTTGTTATGGATTTCCATAAAAGTAGCAATATTCATTATAGCTCCCAGGAATGGGAATTATATGATAAGTCTATGACTAAGAGGAGGCTGTATGACAGAGAATTTGGTAGGAACAACCCTACTGCTCCTCCAAGACCTCCTAAATACTACACCAAGACATACAGCTACCAGAGGAGACAACAAGAGAAGTAAGACAGGAAGCACCACCAAGTCGAAGCTACAAGGATATATGAGAATATGGAAATGATTTTTGTAGAAATGATACTTTGGAAAATCACATTTATATAATTCTGTCTTTTGGTCATATAATCTTGTTTACAGTCGTATGCTTGCTTTCACTGATTTATCTATTTAGCACCTTTTATGTCTATAATTCACCTTAGTGTAAAGGGTTCTGACTTCTACAAATAGGAGGAGATTGTTGGTTATTGTATCCACATTAACCTAGATTTGATGAAGTCATCCTTGAACTAAGATGAATTAAGTTTATTTAATGCCTTATTTAAGTTATGTATTTGTAGGATTCTAATGCCAAGTGTTGGCCAATGTCAGTTTACAATGAGTCACCAAACACAGGACCATACAATGTAATCCCTCATTATGTGATCCAAGGTGTTGACTCATGTGTAGCCTCTGTATTGGGATACACTTCATATTCAAGCGCTAGAACTAATTGGAAAAGACTTGTTGTTGAACTCACCATGGAGGAAAAGAATTCAGTTTAAAGAATTTCACTAAGTCCTTTACTCGAGTAGATCCCTACATACTCGAGTGAAATACTTAGTCTATACTTGAGTAAGAGTCTTTTTACTTGAGTAATAAAGTTACCTCTCGAGTATTTATGTTATAGCTCTCGAGAAGCTAAGTTAACTACTCGAGCAGATTCTGTCTCATTCTCGAGTTAACAGAATTTCTTCTCCAGTTATTTTCTAAGTAAATTACTTGAGTAGCCATATAAGTACTCGAGTAGTTTAAACTTCCTCTCTCGAATTACAAAAGTCAGGGTCTCGTGTAACCTTTCTTCGCCCGAGTAGTCTAAGGCATGTACTCGAGTTGTTCATCTACTACTTGAGTAGTCCAGAGCTTATACTCGAGTAACTATATTTTCTTCCATCAGAATTTTTCTAAGTCTATTACTCTAGTAGCTATTTCCTTATACTTGAGTAGTTCTTATTCTCTCGAGTAGTTCTGTTCACCTACTCAAGTAACCCAGGATTCTATTCCAGAAATTATTCTAAGTCTCTGACTCGAGTAGTTCCTCAACCTCTCGAGTAGTCAATTTCTTTTCACTCGAGTAAAATTTATTGTACTCGAGTAGTCCAACTCCACTTCTCGTGTAACTGTTTTAGCACTCAAGCATGTCTCTTTGTACTCGAGTAGCTGCTCTTCATTACCAGATTTTCTCCAAGTATTTACTCGAGTAGTTATCTTCTATTCACTCGAGTAGTTACATATAGTACTCGAGTAGTTGCTTCTTCACTCGAGTATATCAGCTTCACATTCTCTGAAATTTCGTTAAGTCCTGATTGAGAGATTTCTTAATGAACCTTGATGTGATTGGTCCACGTGTACCTCATTAAGAATTAATTATGACTATTATCGAAGATCCTATATAAGGTCTTGTCAGACCGACAAACCCTAATAAGAAGTTTTGCAGTCAAAATATTTTCTAAGTTCTCTGATTGCCTTTCTCTCTCCAAGAAGTGAAAGCCACCGCCGTCGATCTTCATCGTTCACATCCTGCTAGGGTTTTCGATTTCAGAGGATTCAGATCAAGAAGACTTACAGATTGAGATCGTCGTTCAACTCCTCATCTTCTATCCGATCGTGTGAAGCCAAGAAAGTCTAGATCTAGCTTTGCCGAGATTTTCTTCAACCTCTCTGATAAAGCCGCAAAGTCTAAAAGAGGAAGATCCAGGCTGATTGTTTGCAGATCTGATAAGGATTCACTATTTGTAATTTTACATTCGTTCTATTTCATTATTGTAGGAGAATTTTCTCCGAGTGTAGGAGCTTTTGTCTCCGAGATTGTAGGAAGTTTTACCTTCCTAGTGTAGATCCGTTTTGTGGATTGAGATTGTAGGAACTTTGTTCTGAGGCGTAGGATTGGTTTTCAATCCGAGATAGTGGAGTAGCCGAGACTAGTGTATTGCTATATCGCTGAGGTTGGGGAATCACTATAAATCTTGCTTCATTTGTGATTGATTGGTAGATAGTTCTGTGCATATATCTTATATTTTTATTCTGCAAAAGACGCACATCTCACTTATTCATCCACCTCTAGGTGATTTAGGTAGGCAACTAAACACTTTCATAAACTTATAGTTTAGCCTAGGAATCCATTTGAAGTTCTTCACCAGCCTAGGAGTAGTCCTAGGAGAATGACCCTACGAGTAGCTACATTGCTCCAAATTGCAAGTTTAGGGTGTCAAATTAAAGGTAAGACATAGATATACAATTTGAATGTTGGTGACCAGTTCTGGATTTTCATCTAAGAGGCATAATATTAGCATGCAGAACACTCCATGGTTTGTGACAGAAAATACACATTAATCAAATTTCCTATAGTTTAATTTATTTGAAATCAATTGCATCACGTCATCTTCTCCAGTGAGCCAACGACATAGATCATCCATACTTGGAGCTTGCATATCTCACTTTTCCCGGCCACCAAGCCACATCTCTGGCTGGCCACCACCACTACCACCTCGTTTGAGGTGGGGGAAAGCGTATGGCGACGACATGGCTGTCGGAGGCGGAGGTTTCCGGCGATCCCGGGCTCCATTAAAAACAGCATTTTCTATTGAAATGCTTTTATGGAATCGGGCTCAAGTGAGCCTAATGTCTCTCCAATTTGTTCTAAGATGCTAGCACAAGGGGAGGGGAGGAGAAATGGACTTTGATTGGGGCACGACGGAGGCGACGGCGGCAGCGGTTGGCCATGAAATTTCACCTCTCCAGCGAGCTTGCTCGATCTCCCAATTCTCCACCAAAGCCATTGATCCAGATATCGATTTCAACTCCTTTGGACCTTATGAAGCTAATGTGATAGTTGAAATGAGGTTGGAAGGCTGCATAGTGAGATGCCATTAAGTGGATTTCAACTACCACCTTGGATGCTCCTCTTTGGCTCCAATTGACACCTCCACTGCTGGAAAAATGATGGGGAAGCGTGCTGGAGTTCAGACTTGGGCTTGGGCAGCCAGAAGGAGGGTAAAGTTTCCTCCACTCCTAAAGGGTGCTAGAGTTCAGATATGGGCTTGGGTAGAGAGAAGGAGGGCCATGTGGCCTCCACTCCTTATTTTCCTATTCCTCTCTCTCCTTCACTTGGATAATTTCCCAACATGCCCCTGTGCATGTCACTACCCTCCAAAACAAGAGAGTAGGGGCTGTAATTGGGCACTTGGGCTGTTCATGGGCCATGGCTCAGGTGCTTAGCCTATTGAGAATCGACTTGGCTTTCATTTTTCCCTATTAGGTCTTATGTTGACCAAGTTGAGTTTTAGGGTTGTCTTGGTCAATTTAGAGAGTGGGCTGACCCCACTTGATGGTCGTCGACCCTATGACATCACCCAACATGGGTTGTGCCATGGCTCAAGGCCTTAGCTCATTAGGAATGGGCTTGGTCTTCAACTCTCCTTAAATATGTCTAAGGTTTACCAAGTTGACTTTTAGGGTTGACTTGGTCAATTTGATTAGTGGGCTGGTCCCACTTGATGGTCATGGAGCCTATGTGTAATGTCCCGAATCGCTCTAGGCCTCTAGTGTGTATTTTTGAGTCATGAGGGTTGACTCAAGTCCTGGGACGTGCAGGGAATTGGACTGCACCTGTGGAGGAGTAGTGAAATCAGAGCTGTGAAGGGACACGGGTAGAGACACGGGCGTGTCCCTACACATGTGCCGTGTGTGTCGAGTTGGACTCGACGAGGAGTGCCGAGATCGACGAACTCCATGTCGAGATCGATGAATTATAGGACACGGGTGTAGACACGGCCATGTCTCCACCCGTGTTCCATGTATGTCGAGTTGAGTTCGTCGAGATGCAACCCGAAAAGGACACGACCAAGGACACGGCCCGAAACACGACCGTGTCATGTGGACACGGGTCGGGATACGGGTGTGTCCCTACCCGTGTCAACTATTAAACCGACATGGAAACTGTCGTTGCCGCTTCGCCCAGGCATGACACGGGTAAGGACACGACCGTGTCCCTACCCGTGTCACTTTTAATATATAAGGGTGAGAGAAAACCCTAGCCGTTTCCATGCTCACTTAATCCCTATTTGTCTGAGAGAATTTCTGTAGAAGAGGAACTACAGGAGCAAGTTCTAGGAAGGGTAAATCCGCCATCACCGTGAAAGAGAAGATGCCGCCGAGGAGAACTACATGATCCATGGCCGGAAATGGTGGTACCGCTTGAACCAATTTGAGTTTCCCACCCCCTCCCTTGGTGCTAGATCTATAGTTATTTTTCTAGGCGAGACATCGACTCAAGAGAGTCTTGATGGTGAGGAGGAGTTTTCTAGGAAAGGTCATGCTAAGACTTGTGTCTTAGGTTTTAGATCTCTTCAAGCACGCCCTTCTTCAATGTGATGATAAGGGATGGTTTCGTGAAGGGTATCAGCCTGTTGAGGGTGAATAAGGTTGGAGGATATTCTGGAATGATTTGAGAAGATCGCCGTGAGGAGTAGGATGAACCGAAGCCGTTCATTCCGCCTTAAGATGTGTGCAGAATCTGTATTCTGCGCGCAGCAAACTTCGTGGCCATTTTAAAGCATGTTATGGCCAGATCTGGGCTTTCGGCTAAACACAAAAGTTGAAGCCCTTGAAAATACCTTTCCAACGAAGGGTTGCATGACTTCAGGCGAAGTCTGTGGCCATGGAAAAGTCTAAACGAAAATGGTGTTCAATAAATCCTGCATGCAAAAATTGTGTTCTGTACGCAGCGTACTCAAGTCCGACTACAAATAGGATAACTTCAAATCTGGATTGAGGTCTGAATATGAAAGTTGTAGACCACGGAAAGACCTTTCCATCGTAGTGTTACACGTCTTCATCGGATTCCTGTAGCTTCGGGAATCTCCGATCGAAGTTGCTGTCCAGATTCAACCTGCACCTAAATTCTGGGCTTTAATGGAAGATGGATTTGGATTCGGTGGAATTAATATTGCAAGATACTTGACGTGGATGAACCCTTGTGATTAATCATTTGTTGCATGATTGAAGTAGCTTATTAATTAGATTTCATATTATCAAATTGTGAAACAATCTTATTTAAACGAATTGAATTGGTAGGAATTGAAAGATTGATAATTGTGCACTTCATGTTTATATTATGACATTATCAAATAGAATGTGTGATAGATCTTTATATGCGCATCATGTTTATATTACATTGTCATCATTTGGAAAGTCATATAGATGAATAGATTATGACCATGAGAATGTTTGATTAATGAAATGAGTCTAGTACACCAATACTTATAGCGTCGTCTCCCTACGGGTAGTATTGTGAAGGGATGTAAGTGCGGTGTTGTCCGCCACTTGTTTTGGTTGTGTTGAGATAAGGTGTGGATGGATGGTTGGGCCGTGTCCTCGTGTTTACTTCCGGGGCCCCTTCCATATTATGTTGATGTGATATTTGCATGTGGTGTGAGTCGAAACGCGGTGTCGTAATACTGGGTTAAGGATAGTGTGGCAGGTCTACGGGCTCGACAGTCATGACACCGACGGGAGTTGGCAATTAGACTTGGTCGGTTTGGGCTGTGTCCTCGATGTTCACATCCCGAGGCCCCTCCGGCCATGTGAACGGTTGGTCTGTGTCCTCGTGCTTTCTTCCGAGGCCCCTTGCGGGTCACACGAGGCAATTTCGGGCTGTGTTCTTGGTGCACACCTACCCAAGACCCCGCTGGGCCATAGTACGCATGGGATCCGCTGTTGTGTTCTTAGCGTTGAGGCGTACGGAGCCTAGGTGAAGTAGTATGGATACCCGCCTAGTAGTAGAAGTGCCCGTTCTACTGTCACCGCCTGGCCACGACAGCTGATGCCTGAGAGGTTAGCTACCTGCTCGAAAAGTGGGAACTATAGTCTGTATCGACATAGCAATTGCATGGGTGTGCATAGTTGAGTCATTGCATAGCATTCATAGCATTTCATAACATTGCACAACAAGATCCTCATCGTATAAGTTTGTATGGGCACTCTTATACGATGAGTTACCTTTATGTAACTCGATCCTTAACTTATAAGTTTATATGTGCATTCTTATAAGTTAAGTTACTTACCTGCTGTAGATTTCCTTACACCTGCTGTTATAAGATGTTAGCTTATAGAACTGCTAGATTATACATTATACTCATGTACCTTGCCACTTGCTTATATTCCTTTACTTGTATACTTATTATATATTATAGTCTTGTTCCTTTTTCCTGCCCGGTGCCGAGGAGTCGCCGGGGGAGCGGATGTGAAACCACTTAGTTGTTTCGACTAACGGTTGCTACGTCTTCCTTTTTAGGAGGTCACGCCGCAGGTAGAGCAGTCGCGGGCTATGCAGCAGGATAGCCAGGCCAGGACGACAGGGCCTGAAGTGATGGTGCCATCGATACCGTCAGTTACTGATGTTAGTATTTCGATTACTCTGATGTAGCCCGTTTGGGCAATGATTAGTTGTACTCTGATATATTGTAGAAGCAGGTTTAGCTTCTCCTTTATTGATGTATTTGGACATTATTACTTAGTATGGATTTTGACTTCTCTTGCTTACTATATTTGGTTGGGTTGGCATGTGATATTGATATTGTTGTAGCCGGCGGAATAGGCGTCTTGTGGTACAGGTTAGCTCGTGTGCTAATGATACCGCAAGGCGGCTGTTCCGGGCATAAGACCCCCCTTCGTTCCGTGTTTTGGGATCCGGGAGGGGGGGGGGGGGTCTTACAAATGGTATCAGTTTGCCACGATCCTCAACTAAGAAGTCATTCAACAATGGTGGCACCCCCGTTTGGTTAGTCAGTTTGAGGACAAATTGACTTAGCGGAAGCAGTGGTGTGCTCATATGTTATTCACATTAAGTTTGTCCAACTTTGACCTTAAGTTTAGCCAACCTGACCACAAATTTGTCGTGTATGTGTAGGTCCCACTACATGTTGAGCCAATGGGGGGTACTCCTACCCCTCCCATACCCACTCAGTTCCAACAGTCTGAGTTGGGGCAGACGCTCACCGCCATTCTTGATGCTTTTAAGGCACAGCAGGCTCCGGTGCAACAACAGACCCCGGGCTCCAACTGGCTGAGCACCTTCCGGGCTCTCTCCCCTCCCGTCTACCTTGGGACGGAGTCAGCCGTACGTACAGAGGAATGTCTAGACACGGTACAGGAGTTGTTGGCTGGTATGCATTGCCCGACCAACATGGCAGTGATATTGGCAGTGTCCGTCTTGGACTTACATGCAAAGAGGTGGTGGAAGTCCCTCATGGGCTCTACCTTCCAAGTCCGGATCTATACAGAGATAAGTTGGAGTGAATTCTCGGGTGTTTTCTTAGAGCACTTTATCCCTACATCGGCCCGAGATGAGCTTGTGCAGAGGTTCCTTCTACTAAAGCAGGGATCAAAGTCGGTTACGGAATACCAGCGGGAATTCCAGCATCTCGCAAGGTTTGTGTATTCTTACGAGTTGGATGACAGAGGTTATGCTAAGCGCTTCTACAAAGGGCTGCGAGATCCCCTAAGGCAGTTCCTTTTATTTATAGCGGATGGTAGCTTGGCGGAGATCATTGATATGGCGAAAAGATTGGAGGCGGACCACGTGGGATGTAGTAAGAGGCCTGCGGAGGACGTGATGGAAGCCAGCC
The DNA here is from genome assembly GCA_039583875.1 of Platanthera guangdongensis. Classification (NCBI taxonomy): domain Eukaryota; kingdom Viridiplantae; phylum Streptophyta; class Magnoliopsida; order Asparagales; family Orchidaceae; genus Platanthera; species Platanthera guangdongensis. Next base: position 201,364,168 of record CM077150.1, on the reverse strand, counting down.
CAAGCAATAGAAGGAGGCGGGACTTCAGAGGAGGAAGAGGTTATCAAAGAGGTGGAGGGCGTGTCCACCGAAACTATAGGGTGGAGCATCCAGTTCCGCAGCCGCCTGCATTGCCTCCACCCCCACAGCCTCAGCAATTTCAACAACCTGAAGGGATTCGTGGTCTGCTGTGCTTCGAATGCAACCAGCCAGTCCACATCCGACGTTACTACCCGCAGTTATTTGGGAACGTCCCTCCTGCTCTCCCTCCTGCTCTCCCTCCAGCAGCTCCACGAGGACGGGGATATATGCGTGGTCAAGGATGAGCACCGCGAGGTGGTAACCCCGGCCCTGCTAGGGATCAGGTGTACACGCTTGACATGGCGCAGGAACGGAACCCATAAGATGTGATTGCAGGTATGATTTAATTAATTAACATATTTTCATGGTCTAACATGAATTGTTTAAGACTTACTAGACACCTAGCAATAAGTTTTGGTTGTTGGTACTTAGGCACCGTGATTATTAGCGAGAAGACGCCCTATGCATTATTCGATACCGGTGCCTCGCACTCCTTTGTGTCCGAGGATTTCATAAAAGACATGGAGGGTGTACAGTACTTCACTGGCATAGTCCGATGTGTACGCCTTCTGGATGGCTCGGAGATGATCGCAACCGCCAAGTGCGAGTTGGAGTTATTTATTAATAGGAAGGCCTTTGATACGTCGGCCACGGTTCTGAGAATGCTGGAGTTTGACATCATTTTGGGCATGGCATGGCTGGACTGGCACTTCGCGAGGATCGACTGCGCGGAGAAGCGGATCTATTTGAGACATGGAGACTCTAACGTCATCTTCCAAGGTATTGGCTTTGCGCCTCGCATGATGTTATCTTCCGTCCAGGTTGTAAAAGCTCATATGAAGGGGGACGAGGTCTCAATGATCTGGTTCAAGTTGAAGGAAGAAGCATTAGAATTAAAGGATGTACGGGTTGTGCGGGATTTTCCCGAGGTATTTCGTGAGAAGCTACCAGGATTTCCCCCGCATAGAGAGGTTGACTTCCAGATCAATCTAGTACCAGATGCCAAGCCTGTATCTAAGTCTCCGTACAGAATGTCCCCGAAAGAACTCGCAGAGTTTAGAGTACAATTGCAAGAACTGGTGGAGTCAGGGTTCGTTCGCCCCAGTTCATCACCCTGGGGAGCCCCTGTGCTGTTCGTGAAGAAGAAGGATGGAACCCTGTATTTGTGCATAGATTATCGCGAACTCAATCGGTTGACGGTGCGGAACACTTATCCGCTACCTCGGATCAACGAGTTGTTCGATCAGATAGTGGGAGCATATTGGTTCTCTAAATTGGATTTGCGCTCTGGATACTATCAGTTGAGGATACAAGAAGGGGACATTCAGAAAACAGCCTTTAGTTCGAGATATGGTTTGTATGAGTTCACAGTAATGCCGTTTGGGTTCACAAATGCCCCTTCGGCCTTCATGAGCCCGATGAACAAGGTGTTTGAATCATATTTGGACATCTTCGTCATTATTTTCATCGATGACATCTTGGTCTACTCAAAGACGGAGGAGGAGCATGTCGAGCACCTGACCTTGGTTTTGAAGAAATTGAAGGAGCACGCCTTGTACGCCAAGTTTAGCAAGTGTGAATTCTGGCTTAAGGAGGTTGCCTTCTTGGGGCATGTGATCAGTGGAGCAGGATTAGCAGTGGATCCAGCAAAGGTGCGAGCCGTGAAGGAGCGGTCGCTTTGAAGTCGGCGGCCGATGTGAGGAGTTTTCTTTGACTTGCCGGGTACTACCGCAAGTTTGTGAAAGGATTTTCCAAAATTTCCCTTCCTCTTACCTCCTTGACGAAGAAGGGTGTGCCATTTGAGTGGACACCACAATGTGAAGCGGCATTCCAAGAGCTGAAGGATAGGCTTACCTCCGCCCCCATCCTTGCACTTCCGTCTGGGAAGGAAGGATTTCAGGGTTACACTGACGCATCGTATGAAGGGATGGGAGCGGTACTGATGCAGCACGGGCATGTGATCGCATATGCTTCAAGACAGTTAAAGAAACATGAAATTAATTACCCGGTCCATGATTTGGAGTTGGGAGGAGTGGTGTTCGCTTTGAAGGTCTGGAGGCATTATCTATATGGAGTCCACTGTGAGATCTTTTCCGATCACAAAAAACTTGAAGTATGTCCACACTCAGAAGGAGTTGAATCTGAGACAACGGCGGTGGTTGGAAATTTTATGCGACTATGAGTTCACCATGAACTACCACCCCGGGAAAGCGAACTCGGTAGCCGATGCCTTGAGTAGAAAAGCACCAGGCTCTAGCCCAAAGTCTCGGTTGATGAGTTTGGAGTTGGCTCAGATGATCGAGGAGATGGAAATTACTCTAGTATTCAACGATCCTTCGACAGAGTATGCGGAGTATTTTGCAAGCATGAGCATAGTTTGTGATATCCGGGACCAGATTCGGGTGGAGCAAGAAATGGTTGCGGCCTTAGCCCCGGCTATCAAGGAAATTGAAGATGGGACCACCGATGAGTACACACTAAAAGACGGCCTCGTTTATTTTCGTGGCCGACTCTACATTCTCAAGGACGGCAAAATTTTGGAGGATATCTTGAGAGATGCACATTCCTCTCAATATTCAGTGCACCCGGGTGTTGCTAAGATGTACGCCGGATTGCGGAAGACCATGTGTTGGCCGGGAATGAAGAAGGATGTCCGGTATTATGTTACTAATTGTGAAGCATGTCAAAGAGAGAAGGCTGAATGCAGGAGTCCCGGTGGTTTGTTGCAGTCGTTGCCCATCCCCGAATGGAAGTTCGAGGATATCTCCATGGACTTTGTCCATGGGCTACCTCGTTCCCGCTCCGGGAATGATTCAGTGTGGGTTATTGTAGATCGACTAACAAAGGTGGCCCGGTTCATTCCAATGAAGAAGGAAGCACACGTGGATGTTTTGGTACGCCTTTTTATGGAGCAATTCGTACGGTATCATGGCGTGCCCAAGACAATTGCTTCGGATCGGGATGGTCGGTTTACTTCCAAGGAGTGGAAGGCGGTACATGAATATTTGGTCTCACGCCTTACCTTCAGCACCGCATTTCATCCTCAGACGGACGGGCAGTCAGAGCGGACCATCAGAACATTGGAGGATTTATTGAGGTTATGTGTGCTGGATAGAGGAGAGCCGTGGGAAAGACTCTTGCCCCTGGTGGAATTTTCCTACAATAATAGCCACCAGGCGAGCATCGGTATGGCGCCCCATGAAGCCCTTTACAGAAGAAGGTGCAGGATCCCCTTGTCTTGGGTGCAGGATGAAGATCCGATGGTATTGGGAAATGAATATATAGATGATACTGATGCGGAGGTCAGATTGATACAGGATCGCATGTTGGAGGCTCAAAGTTGACAAGCAAAATATTACAATAAAAAGAATCGGATGGTGGAGTTCCAAGTGGGCGATAAAGTGTTCCTCAAGATTCGGCCGATGCATGGAGTGTCGCGGGTGCGTGGAGTGAAAAAGCTCAGCCCAAGGTATGTTGGGCCTTATACTATACTAGAAAGGATTGGCCCGTTGGCCTATCGGTTGGAGTTGCCACCAGAACTAGAGAATCTCCATGACGTGTTCCATGTGTCGTCGCTTCGAAAAGCACTGTTGCGGCCCGACCAATATATTCCCACTACTGATGGTGCAGTGGTGTCAGATAGGTCTGTGCGACTAGAGCCGGTGCGGATTGTTGACAGCGAGACAAGAACTTTGCGTCGCAAAAGTGTACCCTTGGTGAAGGTGCAATGGTCCAACCATGGGAAGGAGGAGTACACATGGGAGCCATTGGATTTGATGCAGCAACGCTACCCGGAGTTGTTTGCTCAAGGTAATTTTATTTAAAAGCATAAGTTAAATTGTCTGTTGTGCTTTTCTTCCCACAGCCTAAGCCTGATTTCGGTGACGAAATCTTTTATTTTGTTTATATGATTTGTAACGTCCTGAATCGCTCTAGGCCCCAAGTGTGTGTTTTTGAGTCAGGAGGGATGACTCAAGTCCTGGGACGTGCAGGGAATTGGACTGCACATGTGGATGAGTAGTGAAATCAGAGCTGTGAAGTGACACGGGTAGAGACACGGGCGTGTCCCTACCTATATGTCGTGTGTGTCGAGTTGGACTCGACGAGGCGTGCCGAGCTCGACGAACTCTGTGTCGAGATCGACGAATTATAGGACACGGGTGTAGACACGGGCGTGTCTCCAATCGTGTTCTGTGTGTGTCGAGTTGAGTTCGTCGAGATGCAACCTGAGAAGGACACGACCAAGGATACGGCCCGGAACACGGCCGTGTTATGTGGACACGGGTCGGGACATGGGCGTGTCCCTACCCGTGTCAACTATTGAACTGACATGGAAACTGTCGTTGTCGCTTCGCTCAGGCAGGACACGGGTAAGGACACAGCCGTGTCCCTACCAGTGTCACTTTTCATATATAAGGGTGAGAGAAAACCCTAGTCGTTTCAATGCTCACTTAATCCCTATTTGTCTGAGAGAATTTCTGTAGAAGAGGAACTGCAGGAGCAAGTTCTAGGAAGGGTAAATCCGCCATCACTGTGAAAGAGAAGATGCCGCCGAGGAGAACTACGCGATCCATGCCCTGAAATGGTGGTACCGCTGGAACTGATGTGAGTTTCCTACCCTCTCCCTTGGTGCTAGATCTATAGTTATTTTCCTACGCGAGACATCGACTCAAGATAGTCTTGATGGTGAGGAGGAGTTTTCTAGGAAAGGCCATGCTAAGACTTGTGTCATAGGTTTTAGATCTCTTCAACCACGCCCTTCTTCAATGTGATGATAAGGGATGGTTTCGTGAAGGGTATCGCCCTCTTGAGGGTGAACAAGGTTGGAGGAAATTCTTGAATGATTTGGGAAGATCGCCTTGAGGAGGAAGATGAACCGATGTCGTTCATTCCGCCTTAAGATGTGTGCAGAATCTGTATTCTGCGCGCAGCAAACTTCGTGGACATTTTAAAGCATGTTATGGCCAGATCTGGGCTTTCAGCTAAACATGAAAGTTGAAGCCCTTGAAAATAACTTTCCAACGAATCGTTGCACGGCTTCAGGCGAAGTCTGTGGCCACAGGAAAGTCTAAACGAAAATGCTGTTCAATAAATCCTGCATGCAGAAATTGTGTTCTGTACGCAGCGGACTTCAAGTCCGATTTCAAATAGGATAAATTCAAACCTGGGTTGAGGTCTGAATACGAGAGTTGTAGATCACGGAAAGACCTTTCCATCGTGGGGTTACACGTCTTCACCGAATTCATGTAGCTTCAGGAATCTCCGGTCGAAATTGCTGTCCAGATTCAACCTGCACCTAAATTCTGTGCTTTAATGGAAGATGGATTTGGATTCGGTGGAATTAATATTTCAAGATACTTGGCTTGGATGAACCCTTATGATTAATCATTTGTTGCATGATTGAAGTAGCTTATTAATCAGATTTCATATTATCAAATTGTGAAACAATCTTATTTAAACAAATTGAATTGGTAGGAATTGAAAGATTGATAATTGTGCACTTCATGTTTATATTATGATATTATCAAATGGAAAGTGTGATAGATCTTTATATGCGCATCATGTTTATATTACATTGTCATCATTTGGAAAGTCATATAGATGAATAGATTATGGTCATGAGAATGTTTGATTAATGAAATGAGTCTAGTAGACCAATACTTAGAGCGTCGTCTCCCTACGGGTAGTATTGTGAAGCGATGTAAGTGCGGTGTTGTTCGCCACTTGTTTTGGTTGTGTTGAGATAAGATGTGGATGGATGGTTGGGATGTGTATTCGTGTTTACTTTCGAGGCCCCTTCCATGTTATGTTGATGTGGTATTTGCATATGGTGTGAGTCGACACGCGGTGTCGTAATCCTGGGTTAAGGATAGTGTGGCAGGTCTACGGGCTCGCCAGTCGTCACATCGATGGGAGTTGGCAGTTAGACTTGGTCGGTTTGGGCTGTGTCCTCGGTGTTCACATCCTGAGGCCCCTCCAGCCATGTGAACGGTTGGGCTGTGTCCTCGTGCTTTCTTCAGAGGCCCCTTCCAGGTCACACAAGGCCAGTTCGGGCTGTGTTCTTGGTGCACACCTACCCAAGACCCCGCTGGGCCATAGTACGCATGGGCTCTGCTGTCGTGTTCTTAGCATTGAGGTGTACGGAGGCCTAGGTGAAGTAGTGTGGATACGCGCCTAGTAGTAGAAGTGCCCGCTCTACTGTCACCGCCTGGCCACAGCGGCTGACGCCTGAGAGGTTAGCTACCTGCTCGAAAAGTGGGAACTATAGTTTGTGTCGACATAGCAATTGCATGTGTGTGCATGGGTGAGTCATTGCATAGCATTCATAGCATTTTATAACATTGCACAACAAGATCCTTATCATATAAGTTTGTATGGCCACTCTTATACGATGAGTTACCTTTATGTAACCCGATTCTTAATTTATAAGTTTGTATGGGCATTCTTATAAGTTAAGTTACTTACCTGTTGTAGATTTCCTTACACCTGCTGTTATAGGATGTTAGCTTGCAGAACTGCTAGATTATACTTTATACTCATGTACATTGCCACCTGCTAATATTCCTTTACTTGCATACTTATTATATATTATACTCTTGTTCCTTTTCCCCGCCCGGTGCCGAGGAGTCGCCGGGGGAGCGGATGTGAAACCACTTAGTCATTTCGACTAACGGTTGCTACGTCTTCCTTTTTAGGAGGTCACGCCGCAGGTAGAGCAGCCGCAGGCTACGCAGCAGGACAGCCAGACTAGGACGGCAGGGCCTGAAGTGACGGTGCCGTCGATACCGTCGGTTTCTGATGTTAGTATTTCGATTACTCTGATGTAGCCCGTTTGAGCAATGATTAGCTGTACTCTGATATATTGTAGAAGCAGGTTTAGCTTCTCCTTTATTGATGTATTTGGATATTATTACTTAGTGTGGATTTTGACTTCTCTTGCTTAATATATTTGGTTGGGTTGGCATGTGATATTGATATTGTTGTAGCCGGCGGAATAGGCGTCTTGTGGTACAGGTTAGCCCGTGTGTTAATGCTACCGCAAGGTGGCTGTTCCGGGTATAAGACCCCCCTTCATTCCGTGTTTTGGGATCCGGGAGGGGGGGGGGGGGGGTCTTACACTATGACACCCACTAACCTTGATTGGGCCATGGTGACGTAACATCTCTCAAACACCTAGACCCCTAGGAGTGGTTTTGTCATGACTAGGTCATGACAAAACTCTAGGAAGCCCAAGATGGCCAAGTAATCTTCATCTGAACCCTAAGGGTCCATTGGAGTCAACCCGGGGAGGCCAAATTGACCTAGGACCACTCTAGGCCTAAATTGGGCATGGTGCCCTAATTAATGGCAGTGTGCCCTAGTTAAGCACAACTAACACTACCAGGGTCTTCCTAGACCTAAAATGGGGTCAATGGGTCACTAAGGACCCATAGAGGGTGATAGTACTTTTTGTAGTAAAATTTATTAGTGTATTTTCGGGTTTTTAAAGCACAAATCATGTCTTACAAGTGCTTATATTGATCCCCTTTTGTAAATATTATTGTCACTAATGCATTTTCTGTTTTTTCCAGGTTTGCACGGCTTTCAACATAATTTTACTTTGACACGCCCCAAGGTCACGCCCTACCAGGGCGTGTTCCTAGGGTGTGTAGCCAAGAGGAATGAAGCAACAGGTCCGAAAATGCATTTCTTGGAAACTCAATGGACACGCCCTCTGTCACGCCCGACAAGGGCTTGTTCCAGAGGCGTGTCCCCAGGTCCAGAGAAATCGCCGCAGCGCACTAGTTTTTCCTGATCCACCGTCATGCCGAATGTGTCACGCCCCATGGACACGCCCTGGTAGGGCTTGACATATGGGCGTGTAACTCAACAACGACGCCCGACACCTCCAGCATTCAATTTTAGCCCAAAATTTGCACCCAATGTGTCATGCCCCAGGTACACGCCTGACCCGGGCTTGTCAGTGGGGCGTGACCCAGCCCGAAAAATTCTATAAATTGAGCCCTTCTCCTAGGGTTTAGTAGGCAGTTTTGGAGTGAGAGGGGAGGTTCTTCCCCTTAGTTTTCTTGTATTTCTTGTAATTTTCCATGTTTCCACTCTCCTTCCTCATTTCAAGCTTTGTAATCGAGCTTAGTTACTCTTATTTTGTATTAGTTGTTATAACTTCTTAGTAGCTAAGGGCAATATTCACATAGATTTTCATTTCCCGCACTTGTAATCTTTCATTTTCAAGTTGTAGTTCTCTTTCAGTGTTAATAAAAAGTTTGTCGTTTTCCTCTCTTTATCAACGCATTTCTATTCATCTCTCTTTCCCCATTTCACCATGAGTAACTAATCCTCCTTGTACTCGATCTTGATGATCTGAGGTTCGAGTTGATTAAGTTATGATGCTCTAGTTTTCTTTTTCTTTGTAAGGCTTATACCTTGATATACTCTTGATTTACCTTTGCTTGGAGATATATTATTGATATATATTTTCCATCATTATATTTCATTCTTGGCTAGCCGAGAGGATGATAGTTTGAAGTGAGCACTCAAGAGTGAAGAGAGTTGCACGCACCCCTCGAGAGAGGTGGACGTTAAATCTCCTGGATTGGTGTGGAATCCAATAACGAGGTTCACATCATAAAGCGGGTTTTAGGCCTCCGATTCGGACAAGAGTTCGGTCAGACCTTCCTAAACTCAGATGGGCATGACTTCGAGAGAAGCATGTTCTTGCTTTAAGAACCTCCGCGGTCAAGGTCTCTTGCCTTATTAATTTAAAAAGTTTATTATTGCATGTTTTGATCATCTTAAGCCGAGGTGATTCTCGATCGAGTACTATCGCTTATTTATCATTTAGCTTTTCTCTAATTTGCAAGTAAAACATTCTCACTTCTCTAATTTAGTAAGCAACCCCAAAACAACTTTTATTTGATAAGATAATAGTAACTCCGTGAATTAGAAGTACTCAAATCGCCCCGGGTAATACGACCTTGATATGGAACTTAATATCCTATACTATATGCGATAAGGTACACTTGCCTTCATCGAATCTAGAATCAGAGAACGTCTCACAATCACACATTCACCTTCTCCTTCCTTAACTTGTCTTCTCCACGTATAACCCCTTCTCCGAAAATTTATATCAAGTTTTTGGCGCCGTTGCCGGGGATGTTTTTGTTTTGATATTTTGAAAAGAGGATAGCTTTTAATTTTATCATCTGTCTCTCGCTCTCTCTTTAGTTTTTTCTCTTTACCTCTCCCCCACCCTTCTTTATTTTAAGTGTATGACCCGAGAAAGCTCTTCGATTATTCCTTTTGACCCTGAGATAGAGCGCACCGCTTTGCGTCGCCTCTGTTCTCGTGATCAGGAATCACACTTGGGCATCGAAGAGTCGATCGGGGACACTGCCATAGAAACAATTGATCCTAATCCGCCCAACCCAAATGAGGCCCACCAAAGGACAATGTGCTATTATGCGAGGCCGAACTTGGAGGGTACATAATCAAGTATTGTTCGCCCCACTGTTGTGAACAATAACTTTGAGATCAAGTCCAGCATCATCCAAATGGTGCAGCAGTTAGTAACCTTCGTTGGTCTTCCGGACGAGGATCCAAATTGTCACAATGCGAATTTTCTCGAAATCTGTGATACTTTTAAAATCAATGGAGTCTCAGATGACGCCATTCGATTACGTCTCTTCCCTTTCTCTTTGCGGTCAAAGGCCAAGCAGTGGCTGAGCTCTCTTCCTCGAGGGTCCATCACCACGTGGGACGAGATGGCAGGAAAATCTCTTACCAAGTATTTCCCGCTGCGAAGACCGCCAAATTGCGCACGGATATTACATCCTTCATGCAAATAGACTCGGAGACTCTCTACCATATATGGGAGCGCTTCAAGGAGCTACTGCGAACGTGCCCACACCATGCAAATGATCGTTGCGACCGCTGGGGGAACACTAAATATCAAAACCCCAGAGGTCGCTCAGGAAATTTTTGAGGAAATGACTATGAATTCGTACCAATGGAATGCGCCCCGCGTACGGGTAACAAACCAGCGGGAGTCTTTGAAATTGACGCTACTTCGAATCTTGCCCTCCAAGTTGCGCGGTTAACAAAGCCAGTGGCGGAGATGACTGCATCCTTCGCCACACCTCCTTGGTTTAATAATTATAATAATTCTGCTTTTATAGAAGAGCAGTTTGACTTCAAGGGAAATGCTCCTCGACCCTCCTATAACCCGAACAACGCGCCGTACAATAACACTTACAATGCGGGTTATAGGAGCCATCCGAATTTCTCATGGAGCAACCAAGGAAATGCTCAATGCCACCATAACCCCCCTCATAATCATAACCAAACATTTAATTTAGCTCCCCCCTTAAATTTAAATCCACCTGGTTTCCAACCGCAATAGGCAAAGCCCTCTTCACTTGAAGAGGTCTTTGCCAAATACGTTGCTACGAATGAAATGAATATCAGGAATATCGCCGAGTCCATCAAAAACTTGGAAAACAAAGTGGGACAGCTAGCCAAGATAATCACCGAGCGGCAACAAGGAGCTTTGCCAGACAATACCGAGCAAAATCCAATAGAAAGTGCAAACTCCATTACCCTCCGCAGTGGAAAAGAAGTTGATATACCAAGCAAACGCTTGGTACCTCTCCCTTCTCCTCTCTCTCCTACTGTTATTTTTGCTTCAAACTTGCCTACTACGCCTGCGCATCATGCGTCTAATTCAAAATTACCGTATCCATCTAAACTTAAAAATGAACACGCCGAAGAAAGTTACAAAAAAAATTTAGAAATTCTAAAACAAATTCATATAAACGTGCCGCTCTACGAGGCTATCTCTCAAATGCCGAAATACGCGAAATATCTCAAGGAGCTCCTATCAAATAAGAAAAAGCTCGAGGATATTTCACATATTTCCTTAAATACAGAATGCTACGCGGTTGTGCTCAACAAATTACCCCCCAAAGTGAATGACCCGGGAAGGTTTTCCATCCCGTGCCTATTCGGTAATTCGTTGGTCAAACATGCGTTGGCGGACTTGGGAGCAATCATAAATCTCATGCCCTTTTTGCATTTTAAGAAATTAGGTCTAGGATCTCCGAACCCCACTCGTATGAGCATTCCACTAGCTGATCGTTCTGTGAAATATCCGATAGGGATTGTGGAAGATGTCTTAGTCAAGGTGGACAGATTCATCTTTCTGATGGATTTTGTAATCCTAGACATCGAAGAGGATGCCGATATACCCCTGATACTCGGCCACCCCTTCCTTGCCACCTCCCGCGCTATTATTGATTTTAGTGATTGAAAGCTCCTCCTTCGGGTTGGAGATGATTAAATCACTTTCATCATTAATCCCTCCATGTGTAACACCCTAGAGCAAGATGATTCCTGCTTTTATCTAGAGGAATTCTTCGAAAATGAATTTTTTGTGCCTTTTGAATTAGTTTCTTCATCATTTGATGAATCTCTTATCACTGAGATCTTCTTCTTAGAAGAAGTCTCTCGCACTACCCTCCCCGAATCGCTTCCCACAGATACCATAAAATTCAAAACCTCTTATGATTAACCACCTATATTGGAGCTTAAGAAACTCCCCCCCCCCCTCATCTGTAGTATCTTTTCCTCGAAAATGACTCTAAACTACCGGTTATTATCTCCTCGGATCTGAGCAACTCAGAAATTTCAGAGTTGACTCTAGTTTTGCAAAATCAATGCCATTAAATTGCGTGGCAGTTATCCGATATTAAGGGGATTAAACCATCATTCTGCACACACAAGATTTTCGTAGATAATAATTTTTGTAGTACTATCCAGCCCCAAAGACGTTTAAATCCAAACATGAAGGATGTCATGAAGGCTGAGGTTATTAAACTTCTAGATGCGGGAATTATCTATCCCATCTCCGATAGTACTTGGATAAGCCCAGTACAGGTCGTGCCAAAGAAAGGTGGAGTCATGGTAGTGTCCAATGAAAATAATGAACTAATTCCAACCCGTACTATAAAGGGTTGGCGGATGTGCATTGATTACTGAAAACTCAATGATGCCACCCAAAAAGACCACTTCCCGCTCCCCTTTATCGACCAAATTTTAGAACGTCTTTCCGGTCACTCCTTCTACTACTTTCTCGACGGTCTCTCGAGGTACTTTCAAATCCCTATTTCACCTGAAGACCAAGAGAAGACTACCTTTACCTGTCCCATTGGCACCTTCGCTTACAGACGGATGCCATTTTGTTTATGTAACGTGTCGGCTACATTTCAGCGATGTATGCTGGCGATATTCAATGAATTGGTAGAAGAAGTGATGGAGGTTTTCATGGATGACTTCTCGGTGTTTGGTAGTTCTTTTGTGAATTGTTTAAAAAATCTCGAGAGTGTGTTGATTCGTTGTGAGGAAGCTAACTTAGCCCTCAACTGGGAGAAATGTCATTTTAAGGTCTGAGAGGGATTGGTCCTTGACCATAAGATTTCAGGGAAGGTGATCGAGGTCGACCGGGCCAAGATCGAAATATTTAAAAGCTCCCCCCTCCAACGAATATTAAATCCATTCATAGTTTTCTTTGGCACGCGGGGTTTTATCGGCATTTTCTCCAAACGTTTTCCAAAATAACGAAGACGATAACTCATCTTCTCGAGAAAGAGTCACCTTTCATTTTTAACAACGATTGTCTTCTTTCTTTCAATTTAATAAAAGAAAAAATAGTAAACTCTCCAATTCTAGTTGCTACGGATTGGTCGGTCCCTTTCGAAATCATGTGCGATGCTAGTGATAATGCGGTGGGCACGGTCTTAGGACAGCGAGTGGATAAATTCTTCCACCTGATTTATTATGCAAGCAAGATACTCACGTCTGCACAGGCCAACTACACCTCCAACGAGATAGAGCTCCTAGCAATTGTTTTTGCCTTCAATATGTTTAGGTCTTATATCACCCTCTCCAAAGTAATTGTCTTTACGGATCACTCAGCCCTTCTTTTTTTATTTAGCAAAGCGGACGCAAATCCCCGCCTTTTTAGATGGATCCTCCTCTTACAGGAGTTTGATTTAGAGATCTGGGACAAATGAGGGGCCGAAAATTTGCCGGCAGGCCATTTATCACTTTTAGAAAACCCTGCCAGCGAAATATTAGTGGAAACCGACTTTAACGATAAATTCCCTGAAGAGCGCATCTTCGCTCTCGAAAATTCAAAAGATTATCCCGTGCCTTGGTTCGCCGACTTTGCCAATTATTTAGTGGCTCGGGTCTTGCCACAGGAATTCTCAAGTATGAAAAAGAAGAAATTCTTTTCTGATTTACAGAATTACTTTTGGGAAGACCCTTTCTTATTCAGAGTCTGTGCGGATCAGGTAGTGCGGCATTGCGTTTCGAGTGAGGAAGGAGTGCAAATATTGGGGCATTGCCATGAAGGACCAACATGTGGTCATTATCAAGCGAACCGCACGGCAAGAAAGGTGTTGGAGGCGTGTTTCTATTGGCCCACGCTATTCAAGGATGCTCACACCCTAGTGAGTACTTGCGATAGTGTCCAGCGGGCATGCAATATCTCACGGCGAGACGAGATGCCTCAAAATATTTTCCTCGAATGTGAAATCTTCGACCTTTGGGGCATTGAATTCATTGGCCCCCTCCCTCCCTCTTATCAAAATAAATACATTCTCGTAGCTGTCGACTATGTATCAAGGTGGACGGAAGCGCAAGCTCTCCCCACCAACGATGCACGAGTCGCAGTAAAATTTCTAAAAAAAAGTATTCTCTCGATTTGGCATGTCGCGAGCTATAATTAGTGATAGGGGAACCCATTTCTGCAATAGCCAGTTTGCCAAAATTTTGGCAAAATATGGAGTAACGCACAAACTTTTCACTGCCTATCACCCCCAGACGAGCGGTCAAGTCGAGGTTGTTAATCGAGAATTGAAACGTATTTTAGAGAAAACCGTATCTTTAAACAGGAAGGATTGGGCACTAAAACTAGATGATGACCTATGGGCCTATCGAACGACATATAAGACAGCCATCAGCTGCACGCCGTATCGATTGGTTTATGGTATGGCTTGCCACCTTCCAGTTGAGTTAGAGCACCGTGCGTTTTAGGCCCTCAAAACATTAAATCTAGATCCCACCCTAACCGACGAACACCGTAAATTTCAGCTCAATGAACTCGACGAATTGTGGGCGAACACTTACGAGAGTAATAGGCTTTATATAGAGCGAACAAAGTTGTACCATGACAAAAATATTAAACTTCCTAAATCTTTTTCGCCGGGCGATCTCGTCCTTCTTTATAACTCTCGGCTTCGCCTCTTTCCAGGAAAATAAAAATCGTGATGGTCCGGCACCTTTATTGTTAAAGAGGCTTGGCCGTATGAGACAGTTCTTATTTCGCACCCGGATAAGAGTGAATTCAAGGTAAATGGTCAACGATTAAAACTCTATTTGCCTAACGATTTACTTCCTACTGCAATGAAATAATTAATGTTATCGAACTCATGAACTATTTCTTTTCTCCTTCATTTGGACTGTAATAATAATATAAGACATGTTATTGTTGGACAATATTCTTTTGGTCGAGCTCAAACGACCTTTATAAACAAAGGGCGCTTTTGGGAGGCAACCCAAATCATTTTTTTGTTTTCTTTATTTTACACTTTTTGCCCCATACGACTCCACAAGTTGAAGCTTCTACAATCACCACCGCCAATGCTGCTAAATCCATCACAAAGTCCGAAGAAGACATGGGCGCGAGCATGGGGGAGCGACATCAATCAACATTCGCGGCGCATAAATCCGGGGAAGTACCTGTTTTTAAAATCCTGTACTTTATTTTTCTTTTAATTTCTCTCTCTCTCTCTCATACCCCCTTCTTCTTCATTGAGGATAATGTTTATTTTAAGCTTGGGGGAGGATTTCTTCCTTCTCCTATCTTTATTTTTGTTTCATGTTGTCTTCTTTAAAAATCAAAAGAAAACAAAACGCATATTTCAAAATAAATTTTTTGATATTTCACTAGTACCCCCTGCTTTTGTTTTGTTTTTCTCAAAATTCCATATAAACAACTTAGCCAATTATAATCTCTCTAATCATTTTTTTAATTATGTTTCACAAGTAAAATGTTGGCCTTGTTGTGTTTCTAATTCACGGTAGCATGTTAACGTGAAATGTCTTTCTAAAATTCGCATTTTATTATGGTTTTCGTTTTTATTTTCTTTACTTTCTCGAAAATCTTTCATCAACTATTTTTCTTTTCATTTTTTGATAATTTTTGTAATATCACCTTTTGATTGGAGTAGTAGATGTGAACGATCCAAGACACAAATTATTTCTATTTCCAAGATAATTTCATTAGTATTCCTTTATTATCTAGGACTTGCTTTTTGAAATTTTTCAAAACTAATGCTTTAAAATAAATTTAGAAGCATGAAAATGATTTAGGCCGTCTTTGTTTTCGTTTGATCCTTCTTGCCAACCTAAATTTTTTTTACCCCTAGTAAGCCACTTTTAAGGCTTTTTCCTTACTCAATTGATTAGCTCCACTTATCATTTCATTTTCACCAAAGCTTAAATATTCCAACCTATCTAATCACACTAGCCTTTTTGAGTTTCATCAAAACTAAATTTTCATGATAGTGTTATCTTTGTGATTTGTTTTTGGAGAACTTTTTGAAAAATATGCTCAAAAGATCTATTGGCCTATTTCAAATTAAAAAGAAAATTATTTTTGGCCGTTATTTTGTAAACAAGAAGAAGAAAAAGGAAAAAAAGAAAATAGAAACAAAGATAAAAAAATAGTTTATTTATGATGAAAATTTTTTTTTGGTTTAGTGTGATTTTAAGCCTTCATGTTTATCTTTGATTTCCATTCCTAATTATATGCCTAAACCAAATGTTTCGGTCCTAATATGTCATTTTGATTCATGCTTTTAATTTTATTTATTAGCTAAGTAAAGAGGAAAAGTAAAATAGTATAGTTTTGGATTTAAATTTAGATTTTTGTTATTTGATTGATATAGTTATAATGTGCCCTTTGAATCTAGTAACAACTCAATGCTCCTTTTCATTTTGTTGTGTTACTTAAATTTATTTAAAAGATCTTCTTAAAATTTAGGATGATTTATTTTCGTTAGTAAAGCTTATAATTTGTTAAACCATGACCAATAACTGTTTTAGGTTTACGTTTCACATTCTCCCTACTTGGAATTTCGCATAATACTTGTGTAAGCATGATAAAAAACTTTTTGAATTAGTCACTATTTATGATTAGCTAGTTTTTATATCTTTGCTTGGGTACAAGCAAATCTTAAGCTTGGGAGAATTTGATAGTACTTTTTGCAGTTAAATTTATTAGTGTATTTTCGGATTTTTAAAGCAGAAATCATGTCTTGCAAGTGCTTATATTGAGCCCCTTTTGTAAATATTATTGTCCCTAATGCATTTTCTGCATTTTGCAGGTTTGCACGGCTTTCAGCATAATTTTGTTGTGACACGCCCCAAGTTCACGCCCTACCAGGGCGTGTACCAAGGGCGTGTTGCCCAGAGGAATGAAGCAACAGTTCCGAAAATGCATTTCTTGGAAACTTAGTGAACACGCCCTCTGTCACGCCCGTGTCACACCTGACACGGGCGTGTTCCATAGGCGTGTCCCCAGGTCCCGGGAAATCTCCGCAGTGCACGAGTTTTCCCTGATCCACCGTCACGCTGAATGTGTCACGCCACATGGACACGCCCTGGTAGGGCGTGACATATGGGCGTGTAACTCAACTACGACGCCCGTCACCTCTAGCATTCAATTTCAGGACAAAAATTCGCACCGAATGTGTCACGCCCCAGGTACACGCCTGACCCGGGTTTTTCAGTGGGGCGTGACGCAGCCCGAAAAATTCTATAAATTGAGCCCTTCTCCTAGGGTTCAGCAGGCAGTTTTGGAGTGATAGGGGAGGTTCTTCCCCTTAGTTTTCTTGTATTTCTTGTAATTTTTCATGTTTCCACTCTCCTTCCTCATTTCGAGATTTGTAATCTAGCTTAGTTACTCTTATTTTATATTAGTTGCTATAATTGCTTATTAGCTAAGAGCAATATTCACATAGATTTTCATTTCCCGCACCTGTAATCTTTCATTTTCAAGTTGTAGTTCTCTTTCAGTGTTAATAAAAAGTTTATCGTTTTCCTTGCTTTCTCAACGCATTTTTATTCATCTCTCTTTCCCCATTTCACCATGAGTAACGAATCCTCCTTGTACTCGATCTTGATGATCTGAGGTTCGAGTTGATTAAGTTATGATGCTCTAGTTTTCTATTTCTTTGTACGGCTTATACCTTGATTTTCTCTTGATTTACCTTTGCTTGGAGATATATTATCGATATATATTTTCCATCATTAGCTTTCATTCTTGGGTAGCCGAGAGGACGATAGTTTGAAGTGAGCACTCAAGAGTGAAGAGAGTTGCACGCACCCCTCGAGAGAGGTGGACGTTAAATCTCCTGGAATGGAGTGGAATCCAATAACGGGGTTCACAGCATAAAGCGGGTTTTAGGCCTCCGATTCAGACGAGAGTTCGGTCAAACCTTCCTAAACTCAGATGGGCATGACTTCGAGAGAAGAATGTTCTTGCTTTAAGAACCTCCGCGGTCAAGGTCTCTTGCCTTATTAATTTAAAAAGTTTATTATTGCATGTTTTGATCAACTTAAGCCGAGGTGATTCTCGATCGAGTACTGTCGCTTAATTATCATTTAGCTTTTCTCTATTTTGCAAGTAAAACATTCCAACTTCTCTAATTTAGTAAGTAACCCCAAAACAACTTTTATTTGATAAGATAATAGTAGCTACTTGAATTAGAAGTACTCAAATCGCCCCGGGTAATACGACCTTGATATGAAACATAATATCCTATACTATATGCGATAAGGTACACTTGCCTTCATCGAATATAGAATCAGAGAACGTCTCACAATCACACATTCACCTTCTCCTTCCTTAACTTTTTCCTCTCCATGTATAACCCCTTCTCCAAAAATTTATATCAGAGTGCAGTCAAAGTGGTTAAGTTGACCAAAGTCAACTCTATCGCTAAATGGGTCAAACTAGCCTACTTACGGTCGATTGGTAAACCCCTAGCCAGGTGGACACTACCCATGCCCTATTAACCCTACGGTGGGGTCATTGGGTCTCCAAGGACCCATTGGGGTCAGCCCTAATGGATAATTTGACCAAAGTCAACCCTAACCTTAATTTGGGCAAAGTACCCTTCCTAAGGGTAGGTGACCTCCAAGGTACCATGTCAGCCCTACCCAACCCTACCTAGGCCTTACGGGAGATCAATGGGTCACTAAGGATCCATTGGGGGCAACCCAAAAGGTCAAAAAGACTAAAGTCAACCCAAGCCTACTTTGGGTCAACCTAGCCCAAATGGACTAGCCCATGCTCAAGCCTCCTCATGTGGCTTCTTTAGGGAATAATGTGCATGGATGGGCAGCAAATAGTCCTCCAGGTTGACCAAGTCAACTTGGTGACTAGGAGATAGGGTGAGCTCCATTCCATGTTAATGGAGGAGAGAGAAAATAAGAAAGGGGAGGGAATGAAGGGGCTAGGCCAAGGGAAAGCCAAAGGCCACCTTTAATGGCTGAATTCAACTCCCCTATGGAAGGAGAGAAGTTTCCAGCCATTTCCCCTGCCACCAAAGGACTGGTTCAGCTCCCTCCTCCATAGCCGAGCCTAGCCATTAATGGCTTTAATGGACATTGATAATCCATCCCTCCTCTCCCCAATTGAGGCTTTAAACACCATCAGTGGGTCGAGAGGATACTTTCCCAATCCTTACCTGAAGAAATCGAGCCCTCCCCGCACTGTGCAGTTGCAGAAATAGAGCGGCGCCGCCTTCAAAAATGGTTTCCAGGAGATCTTCTCGACTTCAGGCCGCCGACAAGGTCCTCCTCCTCTCCTTGCCTCATGGTTAGATCATAATAATGCTTAGGTTCAAGGTTCGGGCTCAATAGAGCCCGAACCAATTCCTGGTTTTCGTTGTTTCAGGATGAGAAATCTTCTTGGTAGAAACTCGGAATCCGCCCCTCCGGCGGTTGTGTCGCCGCCAGTCGATAGCCACCACCTCGATGGAGGTGTTGGTGGCGTTGGCCAGCCGGGGAAGTTTCGGGACGGGAGGAAGCGGCGGTTGGAAGTGGCTCCAGGCTCAATCTATCTCAGCTGTTGGCTGGAGGTAGACGATGAGCCCAGGCCATTGGATCTGCGCCAAGATTTGTGCGCCAGATTGATAAGAATCATTTTAATTCCATGTTTATTTCATTTCTGTCACACTATTTGCAGTAGATAGTTTTAATTTTTAAAAATAATTAGGCTCATCTACTAAAAAGTCACCAACATGAAATCTGTAGCCCTAAGAGACTAATTTAATTCAAAATTGATTTGAACCAATTTGGACCTATGGTTGGACTAGGGCTCCCATTTTGGTGCGACCTATACCGAGGGCTATCCTAAGATTAAAATGGGTGCCCACTCTTCATCCCTTGACCAAATGACCTTAAATTTGGGCATCGGGTCACCCTTAGCTATAACTAGGGCCTGTCCAAAAATGGGAATTTGTGGAGATAATTTGGCTATGGTTTTATTTTTTATTTAATAATAATAGGGTAATTTAATTAGGTGGTCTAATGACCTCCAAACCCTCCCAAATTTTGGTGAGCAGTCCATGGCCTCATGATATGTCTCTATATAAATGTTCACCTCATTTGGATGCGTTTTGGTTAGGGAATGACCTAACCCTAATTTTACCTTAATGAGGGGTTCTTAAGTAAAAAGTGCACCTTGAGGTGGAGTGGTCAAATCACCTCAACAGAGGTTGAGATTTTGACCACTTACTTGACATGACCTCTAACACCATCATAGAGATTATGGGGTGGGCTAGGGTAGTTTTGCCCTAGGATCCAAACTCAAACCCTAAGGAGGGGTTTTTGATTGTTGTGAAGGGCATGGTGTCAAATGCCCTTGTGTGATATTGCAACTTGGTAGAAATGATGCTACGGTAACCCAAGTCCTCTGTTATGAATCTTAGAGGATTTGGAGATGGATAGACATCTCAAATCCCTAACCCTAGTTTTGAGCATAACCACTTTTTGTGTAGGATAAGCCACCAAAACTTACTAAAAAGGTGTGAAACTTAGGTAGCATGGACTCTAAGTTAGATAGGACCACTGGTGAATTTATTGAAATTTTATGAGAAATATTGCTAGCACCCCCTTTGTTATACATGATGTGGCCCTAAATGGTATTTTATTTATTATGATCACACTGTACATTATAGACTCATGAAATTTGGGCAGAAGGTGTTTTAAGTCAAAATGATTATTTCTAAATTTTGTTATAAATTTTAGTTGAACAACTTTAGTACTTTCTTCACAAGTTGTAAAAGGTGCAATTACGGTCAATAAATTATTTAGAGCTATTTAATTATTGCAAAAATTGTGAAATTAGGACTCCAATAATTTTAGGTCAATAACCACGTGGTGAAATTAATTCATGATTTTTAGATGATTATTTTCAGTATATACTTTATAAACCCATAATTTTGGGGATCTGATGTATTATTTATTCAGAGCTTATTTTCTGCTAAAAATTTAGGAGACATTGGATTTTATGTTAAATAGTTATGCTGAATTTATCATAACTTTTGTAGGGCATTTGCTTATATAAAATGGGTACTTCATGTTCAAACTTGGATTTTTGGATTACTAGAATAAATAAATAAATTATCAGATAAATTAGGAAAATTATGAATTTCTGTATTTAGGCAAACCATGTCATTATAGTCGTCCAATAATTATTATAGGGGTACTGGGTGATTATTTTATGTACCTCCCCCTATATACTTCATATAGCTTAGGTTGGTCTGCAATTAGTAAAATCGCAGAAATTGAGTTGGAATAAGAATTTGGGAACACGAGTTGGGGTTAGAGATTATGCTGTTTGGATAAACAATTGGGGGCATCTCTGGAAGACAGGTTGAGTAAAGTGTGGAGTTGGCTAGTGTTAGGCGGTGCTCGGGATCGACGAAAGATCGTCTTTCCCGTAGGGAGGAAGTGTCTAATGCACTATGGTTAGATCTAGTAAAACAATTAAGGGTCGTGAAATCTGGTAGCAACCAATATAAAATAAGTGCCTTGTGAAAGGGTGCTTTGGGCATAATGCCATCATAGTTCCTATTTCCTTCGAGAGCCCTTCACGGGGTATACCTTGGGCAGTCCTTGGCTAACCTAAACGGTAGGTAAAACTAAATTGCAAGAGTAAATAGAGTAATTAGGGGTTCACTTTCACTCGCCACGATGCCTTGAGATGTTAGGTTAGGTCACTCATGAAGTAGGCTCGATGGATTTGGTGATGGGGAGGTTGGCCCGGCGAGCTTTGGCTCGGTTGATGTTTGTGATGGTCAGGTTGGCCCAACAAGCTTTGGCTCGGTTGTTGTTCGTGATGGACGGGATGTTCCGGGGAGCTTTGGCTCGGTCATTATACATCAAGGTTCCATGTGCATAAAGTAAAGGTGGTGGGTCTTCGGTATTGGAGAGTCGATGCACCGACGCCAATACGTTGACTCGGCAAGTGTGGTTTAGCACTTGGCCAAGTAAACTCCGGTGCGCTAGCCGGCAAGGGTATGCAGGAGCTCCGCTTAGTGGACCAGCGTTGAGGCGTATGATAGGTCTGACTAGTAGTGTAATTTCTGGTTTAGAGGTGGGCTAGGCCCAACCCACCGCTTCTGTTTGCCACTATGGAGCTATCCTGGGAGGTTCAGCTCCAGAAAGGGGGAACTAAAGGTCTGTGTATACAGGGTCGAGTGGGTGTGTTGCACTTGCATGTTCACATCATGACATAATTGTATTTCATAGCATAACCATTGCATTCAACCCTGACACCTATTGTCTAAAGTGGTATGAGACGCTTTATACAATAGGCCTTGCAAAACGATCCCTTGGTTTATAAGTCGTGTGAGCGTGCTTATAAGTTAAGGTTTTTCTTCAGTAAAATATATATCCATGCTTGTTAGAAAACTGACACCCTATCGTATAAATTGGTATGAGACTTTATACGATAGGAGCACAACAAAAGATCCCTTGGCCTATGTGTTCTCGCATAAGTTAAGGTTACCTTTCTTGTTCTGTTTTTCTTTCTTTAATTACTGCCTTATTTACTATTGGACTCCTAGTTTAGTTCTGCCGCCATCTGCTCATTTTGTTATTCTTCACTTTCATGTCCTCTCCTTTCCTTCTCCCTGCTCGATGCCTAGGAGCCATGGGGGAAGGGGTGGGGGATGATATGACTTAGTCTTTTAGACTTATGGTTTTCAAACCACATCATTTTAGGGGACTGCAGAGCACATCATGGAGGAGCAGCCCCGGAGGTCTACGCGCTTGGAGATGGGGCAATCTAGTACTGGAGTTCAGACTGCAGGGACTGTGAGTCCCGATCGTTAGTAGTTTGTTTAGTTTTGCTTCTGCGCTGGGTGACACGTAGTGAGGATATTGATGTACCGGGCATAAGCCCAAGATTCCGTACTTTTTGTATTATACCTGTGGACACTCCCTTCATGGAGATTATTTACTTTATCATATATGTGATTTTCTGTGGACTTGCTTTTATTTTATTACTTGCTACAGATGTGATCGATTTTGCCCGGCAGGATCGACGTTTTGTAGTGATGACCTTCCCGGGCATGAAGGTGTCACCGCAAAGCGGAAGTTTTGGGCCTAAGACCCCGGTGTTTCAGGATCAACAGGTTGACCAAATTAGGGTTAGGGTTGACATTGGTCAAATTTGGTCAATGGGTGACCCTATGATGGGGCTTTTAGGTCACTTAGATTTATTTTAGGGTTAGGGACATAATGGTGAGGTCAACTTGTATCCATGGTTTCAATTTAGGTTAGTTTGACCTAAAGTTGACTTGAGCCATATAGTGGGCCCCATGTGAGTCTACCCTATCTCCTTGGCCCTAGGCTCAAACCTAGCCTAATCCCTTCACCCCACCATATGTATAAACCTAATCTAAGTTTAGGGGTCTAGTAAGAAATGGGATGTTACAAATCTCAATAAACAAAAATATAATTTCATCGCCGAAATTCCGGTTCAAGTCTATGAGGTTTCTATGCATAAAGATTTAAGAAACTTTTCAAAAATATTTAAAATATACCTTAGGCGAAGAGTCCTGAATATTATTCTCGCATCAGATCTATCGTCTCCCGGGTGTTTTCCTCCCATCCGTGGTTGGACGATAACAACTTGACCAACCGGTAAGCTACTAGGAACCTTCTTCTTCCACAATGCTCTGATCATCGTTTCATCAATCCAGATCGGCTCCAAACGAACCCATCTATCAGGTGCTACTCGGCCCGCTGTAGTGGTGATATACTGCTCTGGCCGAAGTAGAGCTCTTCGAAGCGTGGAGATGTGAAATACATCGTGCAGGTTCCCTAAATCTAGTGGCAGCTCCAACCGATAAGCCAATTGACCGATCCGCTCCAAGATTAAGTATGGTCCCATAAATCGAGTGTCGAGCTTCTTGTGCTTCCGCACCCGCAAAACACCGTGCATCAGACATATCTTCTAGAATACCCTATCTCTCACCTGGAACTTCACCTTCTGATGCCTCGTATCGTAGTGCTTGACCTACCCGCTCCGTACATCTCGCATCCTGTCCCTGAACAGCCGTATGTGTGTGTGCGTAATATCAATATAATCTGATCTGAGTGCACGTGTGTCCACATCCTGGACCTAAGGTAGTGGCATCAGGCACTTCTTACTATATAGGTCTCGTAGTTATTATTATAAGAATACTCTATCAGAGGTAACATTCTCCTTCCAATTGTATTTTCATTATACTTCAGGATACTCACCATCAAAGTTATGTGGACATATTTTCAATTTTTCCGACATATTATCATTATAATAAACCTTAATAACACATTTTATTTGGATTCCCTTACGACCAATGATCAACAAGCACATGAAAATCAATATTCTTATTTGATGAAATCTTTTCTATTCTTGTCCACCTGGATTATTACTTATCAATCAACATGAACTTACAATCTCCTAAACATTATTATACACATTAGACCAACACTGTTATGTATAGAAGTTAACCAACTTTCGAGATCTTGATGTGATGAAAATATCACCATTTTTGTTTCTTTTTCTCCCAAATTTATGACTTTTTACATCTCTATTTTAACAACAACACCTATTTCGTAGAGTGTTCATCCTTCACGCGTACATCAAGCGATCATAAAAAAATGACTCCCAATCACTTTTCACATAGAGTCTAATTGATAAATTTATAAGTGTATCTTTGCAAAATGGTGAGGTCTGTCAAAAATCGATTTCATCAAAAAGTGAATCTTATTAAACACTCGTTACTTCTTGTGCAATTTAACTGTATACACCTTTGCAAACCAAAATTGATATATACATAGTCATGAATTTTCATAAGGTGATCATGATATTATAAACGTATGTGTCCTGGTTATCGATGTGATCATAATAAAGGGTTCATACCTACTGTTGAAACCGAAATTCGGTCTCTGTAGAGTTCGGGGTTCCAAAATAGGGGTGACCGCGCACCTACTACACTCAAGTGAATGATCTAGTCATAAGATTAGGAACTCAAAGGATAGACCCAAGGTCTCTATGTGGAGGTCCCACCGCATACCTAGAAGACAAACAAATTCTTCCCCTCCCAAGCCAAAGACTGAGCTAAGGGACCTTTGGAGGTCTCTCTTGGCCGACCGAAACATCTAAGGAGAAACTCAAGACCAACTCTCTCTCCTATCCAGAGCTGCCTCCTCGGGTCTATGTAAAACGCTTTTCATCCGGCCTACCAATGGCGTAGTTTTGCCGAACAGTTCTACTTTACGCAGCCCCTATTGGTTCGCTAACAATGTAACTCGGCTGTTCTGAAAGGCTATTAATAGACCCTCAAGGGCTTCCCGGTAACTTTACCTCAGGGTCCCCACAGGGCGAGCGTTTCACGAGTATACCGCTCGCCTAAGATGAAAAAGATAAATAACATACACAAGGCATCACATGCATTTTAATTTACAGGAATATAAATTCCATACTTCGGCATGCAGGCTGACAACACAAGCAAATTAGGCCTTCTAGGCCCGGTACAAACTTGGGTTTAAGCCTGCTCCATCCAGCTTGATACTGCAACACCTATACGCTAACGTCTCGACAAGCGGCGTCAAGCTAAACATCAGTCAAATAAAAGCAAACCAATTATATTGCACCCACCCCTTTTTAGGGGATATGGTGCTTATTCCCTACAAATAGATAATATACAACTTCCACGGAGTCTCCTCCTGGAACCCCCGAACATCATCAATCCTGATTACACATCTGGATGGGCTTTACAAAGCATGCCTAAATCCATACTCACGCTTCCGGATACTAAATGCAATTAACCGCGGGGATGTACACATCAACCCGTCGGATATCACCCATCACCCACCCGCTGTTAGAGAGGGGATTCCATGCAAATATGTTAATTGAGGGCTTCACCTACCCATGAAGAAACTTCATTACACCTTGACGCTTGTTTTGATGCAGCCACGCCAACATATCTTGCATGAGGCTCGATGCCTAGAGACTGTAGATACTGTTCATGCACGGATTCGGTCTCCATCTGAGGGTTGGAGGCTACATGATATTTTTTCCAATGTCTGAGCTTCTCCCAAGAAAATCGTGTTCTGGACGACGCCGAGAATGAGACTCCCAACTGTTCTTGCTTAAGGCGGTACCGGGAGACGAGCTCCTGGCCGACCTAGCTCTGGGCGGCGATGGGAGAGTAAATCCCAGCCAGCCTTGCTCCAGGCAGCTGGGATGGTGTAAAGTCAGGGCTCTTCTTCTATAGGAAGCGATAGGAGAACAACTCCTCGGCTTCTCTCACTCTAGGTGGCAACAGGTGAGAGCTGAGGGTCGACCGCTGCTTGATCCAGGAGGATGCGATAGGAGGTGACCGAGGATCACAATCAAGAGCTGGTTCACACGCCCCCTCTACTGAAGAACCCCGGGGTTGCCCCCTCTATCCTGGACCCAATCACCCTCCTTCTTCTTCCCATACTTCAACATATATATATATAAAATAAATATATATTGTAATCTTAAACATATATTTATATATAATAAATATATATTTATATATATAGAGACCTAATCAACTTAAAGCGTTTACATATAAAATATTCACACGCATGTACGAGTGCTGCACGTCCTCGAATGGGACTGCACTAAATTGAAAGTTAGGGTTAGACCTGATATACTCTAGAGGGGGGGGGGTGAATAGAGTATCTTTAAAACTTTAACACTTTTTGCTGTTTAATAAAAATTGATGTGATAGGAAGCTATTTGATACCAAACTATGCTGTAAGTAAAGAACATTCCTAAGATAGAATAATCTACCGCAGGCACAACAAAATATAAACTAATTAATCACAGACACAACAAACCTAACTAGCACAACCACAACAAGAACAAAAGAAAAAGATGGAAACCAGACAACACAAGAATTTTATAGTGGTTCCCCAACCTAGGTACATCCACTCTTCTACCACCCTGCTAGGAATCCACTCAGGTTTTTGATCAGGTGACTGCCACCAATGAGCTTTTGATCAGGTGCTCAAAAACCAAACCAAGTCTTTTGATAAGGAGACTTGCATCCAAGGAATAACTTTTGAATGGAGTTAAAGAACCCTTTATATAGTGGGGGTGAGAGAGTGATGGTGTATTCTCTATCTCAAATACAACTGAGAAGACTTAGTGGATATTTGATGTTAACAAAGCTCCCCCTGAGATATTGATTTGTTCAAGAAGGTTAGAGCTTTTCTGTAGGGTGAGTAGGTATTCAATCCTTTGCTTTGACTAGAAGAGGTCCATGAACTTCTTCACGAATGAAGTTTTGTTATCCTTGAAGAAACCTGGAGTGAAGAATGAAGAAGACTCTTGATTTTGAATTGATGTTCTTCTTCTTATTATTCTGTATCTTGTGTTATTTCTCTGGTCTGGGCATGTTCTTTTTCTCTGTTACTGTATGATTTCTTTCAGTGTTCTGTATTTCCTTTCTATCGTCTGTATCTTGTCTGAAGAAGGAAGAAGAAAAATTCTTTTATATTTCCTATGAAATCTTCCTTCTGAATTTTGAATTCATTTCAGCATTGATTGCTGACAGCCTTGAGAATGTCTGCATTGATTGATTTTCCCAACTGTCCCATTGAAAAACGACAAGTAATAATCTTGATGAAGGCCATAATCAATGCTGTATCTAATGATAATATTCAGAGAATATTAAGCATTGATTACTCAGGAATTATTGCAATAAAATAAGTACAGAGGGAGGGAAATATCCAAGTTCGGATCTATACAGAAATCGTCGAGCAAAGAGCAGAATTCGTCGACCTGGGTACAGAGTTCGTCGAGCTGAGAAGTTATGTTCGTCGACCAGATAATTGTTGTTCGTCGAGATGAGATCCAAGATCGTCGACCTGAGAACTGCTAACAACTTTCTCAAGAACCTTGCTACTTCTGTGCATCAAGATCATCGAGCTGAGATTCTAAGTTCGTCGACTGGAGTTCAGTTTCTGGAGTTAGAATATTGAGATGTTTCTGGACTAGAATGTTGAAGTAGACCATCCAGAAATCGTCGATCTGAGAACTAAGTTCGTCGAGCTGATATTCTAACTTCGTCGACCGGAGTTCAGAGAAAGGAATTCTGGACTTGGAATGTTGAATTATAGTATCCGGACATCGTCGACCTGAGATCCAAGATCGTCGAGCTCAGCTCAGAGAATTTTTTCTCAGTTCGTCGAGCTGAGCACGACTTTCATCGACCTGAGTTCGATGAACATCGAACTCATTTTCCTGAGTATTTGAAATTTCTTTAAGTCTTGAGACTTCTATAAACTAACGTTGGCTGGTCCATGCAGTGTTGATTCTAAAGACATGACCTAAACTCTAGGACAAAAACATGATACTGGCTATACATGTTGGGTCAAACATCCTAGTTTAGTGAACCTAGCCCAAATCCAACTAGGGATCCAACAATGTCCCCCTATTTGGGTGAGGTCAGTAAATACAAATAGAAATATTCACAAAGCAAGAAAAATATATCTGGAAAAACATTTTAAACTATGCAGCAGATATATATGTACAGAAAGCTTTGCATCAGGAAAAAAAAGCAGTTTTAAGATAACAAAAAGACTAAAATAGTTCAAAATTTATTTCTTCTTCTTTTGCTCCATGGGCTTAACCTCCTTACCTTTATCTCCAGCCTGAGTTAACTTGATTTTCCTGTTAGGATTTGCTGCTTGAGCTTTTGTCATTGTCATATTAGCTGCTCCAATGATATTAAGGGAGGTAGCTCTTAGAACTACAGCTTCTGGATGCAGTTTCATATAATCATCAACATTAAAGAATTTGTTAGCTTTAGCAAACCTGTTGAGTTCTTACTTCCTGTATTTGGACATTGTAGTGTATTTAGAGGGATCCTTCGCTTCAGCTTTTGCTTTGTTAATCATGGATAGGACAACCAATTCTTGGAACCTGGTCATCCTTGCAGTTGTAGCTGTTTCTGGATCATCAAAAGGTACATGAGGGGAGGTAGGTCTTTTTGGGTTGTCAGCTTTCAGATGTTCAGTGATTTGTTGTTGTTGATGTTGATGTTGCTGTTGTTGATGTTGCTGTTGTTGTTGCTGCCGTTGCCTGCCTGAAGAATAGTGCCTCTGCTGGCTGCTTCCAGAAGATGAGGACGACCTACCCTGATGTTTATGATATGTTTGATATTGGGTAGTCCTCTGAGTTGAAGATCTTGAAGCACCAGCAGCAGGTGGAGGAGGAGGAGGAGGGTCTTTCTTGAATCTCTGAGGAGGAGGTGAGTATTTCCTGCTTTTCTTTCTCTCTTTCTGCTTGTTCTTGGACAACCACATCCATGCTGGCATGCCCTTGTATGGTGTGATTTTCTAAAGAATATAATATGGGATATGATTTGTTGGATTGGGTTTTGGAGCAGGAGGTGGATGAAAGAAATTGTACCTAATCACCTAGAGGGGGGGGGGGTGAATAGGTGACCTTAATCTTTTTAAACTTTTAGGCAGAATCACAGAATTATAAACAATTCTTCACAGCAATACAGCACAGCAAGCATAGAATAAAACACACACAATTTTTATAGTGGTTCCCCAAGGTCTGGGTACATCCACTTTCCCCCTTCGCCTATCTAGTAGTTTACTAGATTCAGCCAAACTTCTCCACTATGCCTCAGATCCTCAGATCTTACACTCAGAACCCCAAATAGGTTCCTACAGCTCAGAGTGATCCCACTCCTACAACTCAGGCACACAACCCTACCACTCAGTCTTCACAAAGACCTACACTCAGCCTTTACAAGGCCTACACTCAGAGAAAAGTATCTCCTACACTCAGGCACACAGGCCCTACGACTCAGCCTTTATAATTTCAGGCTTACAACTCAGATCCCTAAGGATCCTACAAGAAATTAAGATTACAAAATATATATACCCACAACTCAGAATGAGAGAGAAGAGTTGACAGGTTTCTTGATGAGTTCTTGGAAGAACTTTGCTGAGATCAACCTCCCTTGGCTTCCTTCAAAGCTTCTTGAATTTAGAACACAGTAGAGTTGAGTCTCTATGCAGCTGATCTTCAATCACTGCTAACTTAAGAATCAGAATTCAATCTGAAACTTTTCTTCACAGCCTGGTTCAACAGCTGTCTTCTTGAAAGGAGCTCTCTCTCCAACTTCTTAGATCTTCACTTGAAGGTCTTCTTCTAGTTATGTTGTACTTCAATGATTCATTGATCACTTCTTCTGTTGAAGTAACAGGCCTTTATATAGGCTTCCTTCATTGTGACCGGCTGATCCGGTTTCTAACAGCTTTTTGAGAGTTCTGACAGTTGCAGTAGACCGGCTGGAACGGCAGCTGTCAAGTCATCCAGTCACTTCTTGAATTTTCTGTAACTGTCTGAAAGTGTCGAGACAGTCAGTTTTTAAGTGTCGACTCAAATAGACCAAGTGTCGACACAAGTAGACTAAGTGTCGACACTAGTCCTCTTGGTGTCAACACAACTCCTTGTGTTGTAGAATCTGCTTCTCGACACTGCATCTTCAACATGTGTCGACACTGATCCTGTGTGTCGACACAAGTCCTTCTTCTTTGAAACTTAGTTGATTTCTTGTAAGTGTCGACACAACTCCTTTGTGTCGACACATCTTCTTGTGTTAAACTTGTCAAGTGTCGACACATCTTCTTGGTGTCGACACATCTTCTTGTGTTGATACTTTTGCAAAGTGTCGACACATCTCCTTTGTTTCGACACATGTACTTAGACTTAATTGAAATTTGTTGAGTGTCGACACAGCCTCCTAGTGTCGACACTTTCTTCATGTGTTGAGACTTTTGCTGTGTGTCGACACATTCTTCATTATGTCGACACTTGTACTTAAAATCTGTTGAAGTTTGCTGAGTGTCGACACATTCTTCTGGTGTCGACACTTGAAATTGAACTTTGTTGATGTTTTGCTGAGTGTCGACACATCCTCCCTGTGTCGACACTTTTGATGTCGACAAAGTTCCTCTGGGTGTCGACACTGCTTCTAAGTGTAGACACAACTTCTCTGGACATTTCTTCATTGTGTGCCGACACAGCCTGTATGTGTCGACACTTTCCTTCTGGTGTCGACTCTGCATTCCTGGTGTCGACACAATTACTCCAAGTGTCGACACTGCTTCTTTGGGTGTCGACACAAGCCTTCTTAAGTGTCGACACTTTTCTTCTAGGTGTCGACATATGGACTTAGAAACTTTTGATGTTTTCACTGCAAATACTTAACCTGCACAACTAAACTCAAAACACATCAAATACATTTTGATGTATATCATTGAGTAGGGTGAGGCTTCTTCAAATCAGGTACATTTATTCCAATGTACCCAACCATCTCCCCCTATTTGGAGAAGTCATAACCCTTAGTCAATGATATACACCATACATAACAAATTTACAGTATGATGTAAAACAAGATTATATAATAGGGTAAGTACATAAACATGTATAAACAAACATGTATACACAAATATCTCAGAACAGTAATGTAATAGAATTAACACATATCACATTGTTCTAACAACTTTAACATATTCATTATTCAAAAGTTTACAGAAAGTTTTAATACAAGTGATTACACATAGTAAACTTAAGAAAAATTCTATCTTATTGCTGCTCAGGCTCCTTGATCACAATGCCCTTTCCTGATTGTATCTTTGCTTAGACTGGGGCTTCAGCATCTTCAGCAGCAGCAGGCTTCTTTCCTTTAAGATCCTTCTTTTTCAATTCTTCAGCTTTGATCTTCTGCCTTTCAAAATAATGATAAGGCTTTGGAAAGTACTTGCTAGGCTCCTGGGCAGTAGGAGGTAGCTTTCCCATCTTAGCCTTTCTTCTATATTGCACAATGACCTCTTGCCTATTCTCTTGCTTCCTCCACTCCAGTTCAGACTACCACTTGTTTCTATCCTGGATATTGTCCTTGGCAGCCTTCCATGCAGTCAAGATGATATTCCTGGAAGTGGGGCTCCATTGTTCAAAGTCTGGCCTAAGTTCAGCTTGCTCTCTGAATCTCTTCTTAGACAATTGAGTCTCTTGTTCTTTTAGCAAAGCTTCTTGTTCTTTCAGGATTGCCTCTGGCACAGACTGAACCACTTTCTCAATGATGACATTCTGATTTCCCTCAGGAGGGCTATACATTGTCTGTATATCTTGATGTATCATATAAAAATCTGGTGGAGGGGATATTACTTGAGCCACTTCAGCTGGCTCCCCTCCAAGATATGCAGGATTAATCCCAGATTCTGCAATATTGTCATCATCACATAATGGAGGATATCCAATGGTGGCTCTGATGGAATTTGAAATCCACTTTGCATGATCAGAGCCTGCTTTGACTAACACCCTCTCCCCCTTTATGACTTCTCTTTCAATGTGATCCCTTAGATCATCTTTCTGGAATCTTATCTGAGCATTCAGATAGTTTACTCTATCTTTGTAGAAAGGTTCCAACCATTGGAGCTTTTCAGTTATGAGCTTCTGAGAATCTTGAAGTGCAGAAGTAACAGCAGTGATACCTTCTTGTAATGCTTTATCAAATTCTGCCTTAGCTGTATCACTTGTTGTAGTCTGACTAGTAGCTATATTCTTCATTTCTGTTACTATTGCATTGTGTGAAGCAGTGAGATTATCATTCATCCTTATCTGATTTTCCAGTACATAGCCTTGCTTCACTTCTAGCTCATCAAGTTTTGTCTTTATTTTCTCTTGATGTGTGGCCAAATAGACTACTGCATTTCCTCCCTTATGGAAGCAGTCAATCATCTCTTTCTTATTCAGATTCATTTCAAATCTGATTGACTTAAGGTCTTGGGCCAGATCAAACTGTAGGGATTTTTGCCCTTCATCTATGTACTTTTCTATAGCTTGCCTTTGCTCATCCATCTTTATTTGTAAAGCCACCATCAATGAACTGTAATCAGTAGATGGGGCTGGCTGTGGAGCAATTGTTTGTAGGGCTTTCTTATAGGTCTGGCTCCTCCTTTTGAAGACTTGAAATTTCCTCTTCTTGGCTCTTGCAGCCTCTTCATCTTCAGATGTAGATGTACTAGCTATATCAACCCTGTCCTTAGGGCTAGAAGGTAAATCCTTGTCAGGCCGAGGAACCTGCTCAGCATCCTTTGGAACTTCAGGTTCTTTCCTTGCAGTTTCCTTAACCAGATCAACATGCTCCCTCTCAACATGGGCTTTCTCCCCCTCAGCAGCAGTGTTCTCTTTCACAAAATCTGTTTGTAGAAGATCTGGGAATAGTTCCTCTAAGGTAAATTCCTATTGAGGAAGGGCTGGAGAAACTCTTATCTCATCAACAACTTGATCAGCAACAGATGTGTCCTTCATGACAACATCTTGGGGTTGGCTATGTGTCTGTGTTTGCTGATTAACATTAGGTAATGAATCAGACAAAACATCATCCTCAATAGGGAAATCTAATTTATTAATTTTTGTTATTACCTCAAGTATTTTGTGGGTAGCTTGTTCACTCTCTAGTGGAGTTGGCTCTTCCACAAGTAGAGGATCCCCCTGGATTGAATCCTGGTGAATTGGGCTAGCTTGTGGTAGCTCCCCCTGACATCCTGCATCTTCTTGTCTAGCTGGAGACTGTCCAGCATTTCTTTCTTGTTCATTATCAGAACTAAATACTACTTGCTCTTCAGAGCTGCTTGAGGATTCCGGAGCCACTGGGGCTGTCTTCTTCTTCTTCTTCAGGGGTGTGTCCTTTACTGGAGTTGGCATTTCCTTGGTCAATACTCTATCCCACCTAGAGAAGATTCTCATATCCATCTTCCTCATGTGGTTAATCTTTGAACCTGCAGCTTGGTTCATTACATCTGGAATACTTCCAGCAAGGTAAAGACTTAGTATTCTACCCAAATTGGGCTTCTTCATACTCTCTTTTATCTTTTCAAACACAACTGTAGACCAATCAGTATCTAGTTTGTAGATAATTCTTGTCATTAGTCTAAAAATATGAACAGATATTCTATCATGCCCTCCAGGTTTGCTTAGTATGACCTTGCCCACAATTTCAGATAAGAATTTGCCTTGCATGTTCATTCCCTTTCTGTTGAAAACAGATCCAATTTTCATTTTGGAGTTCAGTCCACACCATGTCAATGCTTCTCTAGTCTTAGAAGCAGAAACATCTTCTTCTTCCTTAGTTCTTGGCAGTTGTAGTACCTTTCTCAGACTCTTAGGAGAGACCTTCACCTTTGCCCCATGAACTCTTGACTTAATCTTAAGTCCTGATTCATCTAGTGATGCTGCATTCAGAAACTCCAGGACCTCCTTCTTCCAGATCTTGATCGGCTCTGAAACAAGAAATTCTAACCCATTCTCAGCTATTAGGGTTATCACGCCTTTGATATCGGGTTCCGCGTCATCAAATGCGTGTCGCACGAGTTCATATCCTTCATTCACATTCTCTTCTAGTTTGGGCGCCATTAGGGTTTGAAGAAATTTTAATTGAGAGAATAGAGATGTCGACACACAAGTTTGGTCTCGAAACTTTAGTGACTGTGTCGACAAATACTGGCGGAAACCTATTTATACCTTTCTAGAATCGAGGATGAAAGGGCGCGTCAAAATACTTAAATTGTGTCGACACTGTTGAAAAGTGTCGACACTGACTTATAATGTCTCGACAACTTGTATGTGTCGACACTTGTTTATGTGTCGACACCGCTTTGCTCGACACTTAGTCGAGACTTTACCAGACTAATGTTGAGTAAATCCTAAGTGTCGACACCACCTTGGATGTGTCGACACCTACTTTTCATGTGTCGAGACTAATTCTCTTAAGTGTCGACACTGACTGTCTAGATGTGTCGACACCATTTCTCTGAAATGTCGACACCACTTTTCTGTGTCGACACAGACAACTCTGTGTATCGACACCATTTTACTTAGCCAATTTTCTTTTGTAAACTTATTCTAAGTTTATCATCCCTAATTCAATTTTAAATTTATTGAATTTGGTTTCATCTAAGGGCTTAGTATACATGTCAGCTAGCTGATTATCTGTACTAATATACTCTAGTGAAATATCTCCTTTTTCCACATGTTCTCTTAGAAAATGGTATTTGATTTCTATGTGCTTAGTCCTACTATGGGAGATAGGATTGTTTGCAATAGAAATAGCACTAGTAGAATCACAAAATATAGGTATTCTACATACTTGTATACCATAGTCTTCTAGCTGGTGTTGAATCCATAGAAGTTGAGCACAGCCACTTCCTGCAGCAACATACTCTGATTCTGCTGTGGAGATAGCCACACTTATTTGCTTCTTTCTACTCCATGATATCAGTCTTCCACCTAGGAATTGACAGGTACCTGTTGTACTTTTCCTATCTTCCTTGTAGCCTGTAAAATCTGCATCTGAATAACCTGTCATTTTAAAGTCTCCATTCCTAGGGTACCAAAGGCCTAGATAAGGAGTGCCCTTAAGATATCTCAGAATCCTTTTGACTGCTGTCAAATGAGATTCTTTAGGGCATGCTTGGTACCTAGCACAGACACATGTAGCATACATGATATCTGGTCAACTAGCAGTCAAATACAATAGGGAGCCAACTATCCCTCTATACAAAGTCTCATCAACAAGTTTCCCTGCATCATCTTTGCTAAGAGACATACTTGACCCCATAGGAGTTTTCATGGTACTGGATGATTCCATACCATACATCCTTATCAATTCTAGAGTGAACTTAGACTGGCATATGGATAAACCATTCTCAGTCTGTCTAACTTGGAGACCCAAGAAGAACTTAAGTTCCCCCATACTGCTCATTTCAAATTGTCCTTGCATAAGTTTTGCAAACTTTCTGCAAAGACTATTTTCTGTAGACCCAAATATGATGTCATCTACATATATTTGGACTAGAATGAACTTGCCTCTGGATTCCCTAAGGAATAGAGTCTTGTCTATTTCCCCCCTTGTGAATTTATTCTCAATGAGGAAACTAGACAGGGTTTCATACCAAGCCCTAGGGGCTTGTTTTAACCCATACAATGCCTTCCTAAGTCTATAAACATAATTAGGTTTAGTTGAATCAACAAAACCTGATGGCTGTTCCACATAGACTTCTTCCTTCAGATTGCCATTCAAAAAGGCTGACTTAACATCCATTTGGTATACGTTAAACCCTTGATAGGTTGCATAAGCCAGGAACATCCTTATAGCTTCCAGTCTGGCTATTGGAGCAAAGGTTTGATCAAAGTCAATACCTTCTTCCTGCCTATAACCTTTTGCAACCAGTCTTGCTTTGTTCTTTATAATAACTCCATGTTCATCCATCTTGTTCCTAAAGATCCACTTAGTCCCAATTATGTTGTGGTCTTTTGGTTTGGGAACAAGTTCCCAGACATTGCATCTTTTGAACTGATTCAGCTCCTCTTGCATTGCCTCAATCTAATGAGGGTCTAGGATGACTTCTTCAAATCTCTTTGGCTCTACTTGGGATAGAAAGCTGGAGTACAGTACTGAACTTAGATTTCTGCTCCTTGTTTGTACCCATTGTCTGAGATCACCAATAATTTGATTAGCTGGATGATCTTTTAGATGTCTATTAGCTGGAGGCAGCCTATCTTCAGGTTGTACTCCTTCAGCTTCTTCAACTTGCTGCACCCCTTGGTCTTCTTCTGCATCAGGTGTATCTAGTACTCCCCCTGGACAACAGCCACTATCATCCATATGCTGACTTGCAGTAGATCTTTCTTCAATAGTAAGCTTGTCCATCTTCTCAGTCACACCTGTGGAGCTACAAATACTTCCAGACAATTCATTGTTAATGAGTCTAGCTTCATCAAATACTACATGTACTGACTCTTCTACAACTTGAGTAGTCAAGTTGTTGACATTATAAGCCTTACTGTTGTTGTTATACCCAACAAAGATCCCCTCTTGGGATTTGGCAGCAAACTTGGTTAAGTAAGACTTACCATTATTAAGTATATAGCATTTACAACCAAAGATCCTCAAATAGGATAGATTTGGTTTTCTGCCTTTCACAATCTCATAGGGGGTCTTATTGTGGCTCTTGGTGATAGTAGCCCTATTAATTACATGGCATGCAGTGTTTACTGCCTCAGCCCAAAAATATTCTGGGAGAGATGTGTCACTTAATAGGGTTCTACCAGCATCAATCAAGGTTCTATTTTCCCTTTCAGCAATGCCATTTTTGTTGGGTATTTCATCCACATGAACCCAGATTTGATTAAGTCACCCTGAAACTAAGATGAATTAAGTTGTATCTGATGCTTGGTTTGAGTCATATGTTTGCAGGAATTTCATTGGGAAGTGTAGACCAATGTCAGCTCACAGTGGGTCACCAAACACAGGAATTGTGCAATGTAATCCCTCATTGCATATTCCAAGGTGTTGACTCATGTGTGGTCTCTCTATTGGGATACACTTCATATTCAAGCTATTGGACTATGGGAAAGGAATTGGGTGTTGACTACTCTGGAAGAATCAGTTTTTCCAACATCAGAAAATTTCTAAGTGTTTTACTCGAGTAGAGCGTTCACCTACTCGAGTAGTTTGAGTATCATTTACTCGAGTAAAGGAACCTTGTACTCGGGTAGACAAAGTTATATACTCGAGTGGCATGCTTATATACTCGAGTAGATTACTCTTTATACCCGAGTACTATAGGGTTTTCTCATCTAAATTTCTCTAAGTCATATACTCGAGTAAGTACACTTATATACTCGAGTTAGTATACTCACATACTCGAGTAGATAGAGACATACTCGAGTAGTTCATTATACCTACTCGAGTAGATCATGTGTCACTCGTGTACCCTGATATTTCCCTACTCCAGAATTTTTTTTAAGTCTTTTACTCGAGTAGAACTTTCACCTACTCGAGTAGATTACTTCCTCTCGAGTAGTCTAGTTCAACTACTCGAGTAGTTGCCAGCAGACCTCTTCAGAATTTTTCTAAGTATTCCACTCGAGTAGTACTTCTTGTACTCGAGTAGTTTATGTAATATACTCGAGTAACTTCTCTAGTACTCGAGTAGATCCTTTATGTACTCGAGTAGGTCTCTACACATACTCGAGTAGTTCTGTCTGCCTACTCGAGTAGGTGATCTCTATATACTCGAGTAGTCTTTTTATTTTTACCCGAGTATGTTCTTCATAATATACTCGAGTAGTTATTCAACTACTCGAGTAGTTATTGACTTACTCGTGTAGTCGGCTGAATCTTTCCGAAATTTTTCTAAGTCCTTTTTCTTACGAGATTTTTCAAATCACGCGACATGATTGGTCCACATGTACATCATTATGACCGATTATGACCGTTAGTCTCTCCTATATAAGGTCTTATCAGAAAATGACAAACCCTAAGCATTCTCAAAGCTTTCTTGTAATTTCTTTTTCGAGAAATATTCTTCAGTCGCCTCCTCTCTGACTTTCGCAAAACGGAAGCCGCCGCCGTCGCCTTCTTCTTTGGCCAAAGCTTCTACATTCAGAGGATTATTCTGAAGAAAAGTTACAGATCGAGATCGACTTCACTGATCATATTCTCTCTCGATTTCTGTAAAAGCGAGTAGATCCAGATCGAGGCCGAGAACTTCTTCACCGATTTCTGAAAGTGGTACAAAGTTGAAAAGAAGAAGATCCTGGCCGTTTCTTTCAGATCTGAGTGATTTACTGTTTGTATTCTTGTAAACACTTTATTAATCTTGTAGGAGAAATCTTCTCCGAGCGTAGGAGTTGTTCACTCCGAGTTTGTAGGAAGGGTTATCTTTCGAGGTGTAGATCCCTTTGTTTGGATCGAGTTTGTAGGAACTTTGTTCCGAGGGTAGGATCGATTTTTGATCCGAGATAGTGGAGTAGCCGAGTCTAGTTGATTGCTAGATCGGTGAGGGAAAGTGGATGTACCCAAGGTTGGGGAACCACTATAAATCTTGTGTCGTCTATGATATTGGTAGAATAGTTCTGTGTCGTTCTCTAATTATTTTTTATTCTGCAAAAAGACACACAAACCACCTATTCACCCCCCTCTAGGTGATTTAGGTAGACAACCGTTCTCTTTCAATTGGTATCAGAGGGAGGTTGATCGTCAAAAGGTTAACACCTTGATCAGATACAGATCTATTGTCTGTAAGATTCTACCATAAAAGGACAAGGGCAAAGATTTCGCCAAGCTCCCTACTGTGCAATAAGAATAACTTTCCCATGTGGAAAGAAAGGATAAAATTTTTCATGGAAGCTGTGGATCCAAGGATCTTCATGATCGTTGAAGAAGGTCCTTACGTTCCCATGACTATGTCCACTATCGACCCTACCAAGAAAGTTCCCAAAAAGCTAATGGATCTCGACAAAAACGAGATTGCACTTGTCTCTCTCGACAAGAAAGCTAAGAACATCATAGCAAGTGCAGTCGATGACTCAATGCTGCAGAATTTGATTCACTGTCAATCAGCTAAGGAGATGTGGCACTCCTTAGTCACTTTGATGGAAGGGACTAGAGAAGTAAGGGATGATCGGAGATCCCTTCTTAATCAAAAATATGAAGCGTTCTGATAAGGGAACAAGGAAACAATTGCCTACACCTTTGAGAACTTCTTCAAGATTGTAAATGGCCTAAGGGTGTATGGCCGTGTCTTCACAAACAGAGAACTGAACGAAAAATTCTTGAGATCCCTAACCAAGGAATGGGATAACAAGGTATGTGCCATCAGGGAGTTTGGGAAGCTAGCTGAAACGGACCCGCAAAATCCCTTTGGAAAGCTTATGTCCTATGAACTCCAAATCAATACAAGAAAAGATGAAGAAGAGAAGGGCAGGTCTGCTGTAAAGGAGAAATCTGTCGCTCTGAAGGCAGACACCTCTAGAAAGACTAAGGCTGCCTCCCCCGCTCCAGCTCCAGAAGTTGATGAAGAAGAAGAAACATCAGAGCCCAGCACCTCAGGCTATGAACTATCTGAAGGAGAGTTCTCCTTGCTCTCATGGCAATTCAAGAAGTTTCTTAATAAAAGGAAACAACGTAAAGGCAAGGATGCCTCACGCAGAAGATCGCGGCGCGATGACGATCGACAAAGAAAAGGCTCAAGCAGCCACGACAGGTATAACACTAAACAGAACAAATAAATTTCAACTGACATCATTTGTTATTGCTGTAACAAGCCAGGTCACATCATTGCTGACTGCCCTCACAAGAAGAAGGAGGGTGGTAGAAGAGAAGAAAATAAATCCTCATACAACAAGAAGAGGAAGGAGAAGAGCCTCATAGCCAAAAAGAGCAAGACTCTTAGCGACTCCGACTCATCTAAGTCAAGCGAAGAAGAAGAAGCTTACTTTGGGCTAATGGCTCAAACAGATGATGAACAAGAGCCCCAGTTCACTGGGAAGGTAAACTCTCATACCCCTCTTTCAGATTCTGAAGTCTCTGAACATGATTGCGAGGGTAGCTCTTCTGACGATGAGTCAGAACTAATGGCCCAGTACAAGGAGTTAATCATGGCTTACGACAAATGTCGTCGAGTCATGAAGACTCAGGCTAAAGAGATCAAATCTCTAAAAGCCGAAGAGAGCAACTTTAGAGAGAAAGTCGCAAAGATTGACTCCCTCGAAGAAAACTTCAATAATGCTATTTAAGAATACAACAAGGCTCTTGAGCACCTTGACCTGAAGGAGAAGATCATCAAAGGATTGGAAGCCGAACTTGCGGCTGAAAGGAAACTTGTTGAGAGTTTCTCGAAGCCTAAAATAGTTCTTCCATTTGTTGCTGAATTCTCAGCAAAGGCCAAGGGAACTGGACTAGGCCATGAAGAAGCTCCTAGTAAATCCACTAGGAGAAACAAGAATCAACGAAAAAATAAGGCCGCCAAAAAGGCCTCAGCCGAAGAAAAGGGAAAAGCCCCTCAAAATCAAACCACATTCAGAAAGGTCATCTTTCCAACAAATGAGTTTGATTTTG
The DNA here is from genome assembly GCA_039583875.1 of Platanthera guangdongensis. NCBI lineage: Eukaryota > Viridiplantae > Streptophyta > Magnoliopsida > Asparagales > Orchidaceae > Platanthera > Platanthera guangdongensis. The sequence continues at coordinate 201,323,513 of CM077150.1, read as the reverse complement.
ACTCATCATATGGGCACTTTGCTAGGCCTACTTATGTAGAGCCAAAGTCCCGCTATCAAGGATGGGCTCGACCCCGAAACTTTGGCGAAAGTGTCTTTAAGGCACCTTATGAAGAAGTTGTTCTTCAGAGCTATGGCCCTTTCAATCATGGGCATAACTTCAAGAAGGCACCAAAGACAAAGCCTGTTGTAGAGAAGCCCATAAAGGAGAAGAAGCCATGTGATTGCCATCATCATGAGGCATCCTCCTCCAAGAATGCAACCCCTGCTAGACCAAAGTTCCAAAAGGTCAAGCAGGAGATCTTGAGACAAAGGTACAACAGATTTTACTGTTGGTGCTGTGGGAAGGTTGGTCACTTCGCCATAGATTGCTGGTTCAATTCCAGAAACGCTGCAACCCCTCATGTCAGCAATATGAGAAAGACCGCTCATAATGCCAACACTCGTACGGGGAGCACTCTAACCCGAGACCAAGGACCCAAACGTGTTTGGGTTCCTAAGGCTAATTGATTGTGATTGCATGGATGTCCAAAGGCCAACAAAATTCCTATCTGGTACTTGGACAGCGGATGCTCTCGGCATAGGACCGGGACGAGAAGCCTCATTCAGAACTTTACTCCAGTCGTGAACGGACCAAAGGTCATCTTTGGAGGTTCAGACCGTGGAATTACTAGAGGCTATGGTATGATTACTAACGGCATTGTATCCTTCTCGGATGTGGCCTATGTTGAAGGATTGGAACACAATCTCATTAGCATAAGAGAACTCTGCGATAAAGGATACATAGTTGAGTTCCATGCTGATAAGTGCTTGATAAAATCCGTTGACAATATGGAAACGATTCTATCTGGCACTCGAAGCAGGAATATTTTCTGTTTAAATTTCATCTGTATAGATTCCTCTACACCAGTCTGTTTGTTAGCAAAAGATAGTGCGTCTCTTGGTGACCAATGGCACAAGAGACTAGCACATATTAATTTCAAAACAATTAAAAAACTATTTTCAATGAACTTGGTACGTGATGCCCCAAATGTCAAATGCGTCAAAGACAGACCTTGTCATGCATGCGTAAAAGGCAAGCAAACAAGGGCTACCTTTAAAAGCACTGTTGGCAAAGACTCTAACAGATGTCTCCATCTATTGCACATGGACTTGTTTGGTCCACTACAGATTAGAAGTTTGGGAGGCAAGGAATATACATTGGTAATTATTGATGACTACTCGCGCTTTGCGTGGGTGTTCTTTCTGAAACACAAGTCAGATACCTTCGATATCTTTACCAATTTTGTCAGGCAAGTCCAGAATGAATACAATTGCTCCATAGTCAAAATCAGAAGTGACAACGGAACAGAGTTCAAATCTAGGGCCATGACAGAATTCTGTGAAAGCTTAGGTATCTTTCATGAGTTTTCCTCTCCTCGTACTCCACAACAAAATGGAGTGGCTGAGAGAAGGAACAGAACACTCATAGAGGCCTGCAGGACCATGTTGAGTGATGCTTCACTACCGGAGTACTTCTGGGCTGAGGCCGTCAACACTGCATGCCACGTGAAAAATCGAGCACTCATAAACAAAGACCACAATAAGACACCTTACGAACTTCTGAAAGGCAGAAAACCAACAGTCTCTTACTTTAGAATCTTTGGCTGCAAATGCTTCGTACTTAACAATGGCAAGTATCATACCACCAAGTTCAGTGAAAAGAGCTTTGAAGATATTTTTGTAGGATATAGTAGCCATAGTAAGGCATACAGGATTTTCAATAGAAAAACCCTGGTGGTGGAAGAATTGATACATGTTGTATTTGATGAGACGAGCTTGCTGCAAAGCAATCCGTCTAGTGTGCTCACTGAAGTTGCAGGTGAAAAGCTGAAAGAAACTAGCTTGCATGATCCGTCCGAAGAAAAAAGAGAGAAGTTCATTAAGATCACCACTCCCACTCCTATTGGAGAGGCTGATGATCAAAATGAAGAAGTTATCCAGGATGAAGAAATCACTCCGGTGCTTGAAGATAATCCAGATGCAAGGACTCTAGAGCTCAGACATCTGAAGGATCACCCCATGGACCAGATCATAGGAAATCCCCGGGATGGTGTCAGAACTCGGATAGGTACAACTAATGAGAATCTTCATTTGAGTTTTCTCTCACAGGTTGAACCAAAGAAATTTGAGGAAGCAAACTCAGACGCATTATGGATAATGGCAATGGAAGAAGAGCTAAATCAGTTCAAGCGCTGCAATGTGTGGATGCTAGTTCCAAGACCCAAAGGAAAGAACATCATTGGAACAAAATGGGTCTACAAGAACAAGATGGATGAAGACGGAACTATCATAAAGAATAAGGCCAGACTCGTCGCTAAAGGCTATCGTCAAGAAGAAGGAATCGACTTCGACCAGACATATGCTCTAGTGGCGAGGCTGGAGGCAATAAGGTTGTTCCTAGCATATGCTGCCTTCAAAGGTTTCACCGTCTATCAGATGGACGTGAAGTCGGCCTTCCTGAATGGTAACTTAAAGGAGGAAGTGTATGTGGAACAACCTCCAGGTATCGTTGATCCTAACTTTCCCGATCATGTCTATTTTCTGCACAAGGCCCTATATGGTCTGAAACAAGCTCCTAGAGCTTGGTATGAAAGTTGCAGATAGGAAAGTTTCAGATATCTTCACAAAGCCGCTGGATGAGACCAAGTTCTCGTTCTTCAAGACAGAGCTTGGGATGCTCAACAAAGAGGACTAAAGAAGGTTGGATGGCTAAGAAGCAAGAAATTGCAAAGAGGTTAGTCAAAATCAACTCTGTCTCAACTTTTTCAAAATTCAACTCGAGAAGCATGAGACATACTCGAGTACTCTTCTCTACCTACTCGAGTATAAGAATGAACCTACTCGAGTATGTGTACTGACCTACTCGAGTATGAGTATGTGCCTACTCGAGTATCTAAAGACATACTCGAGTAAGTCACTTACCTACTCGAGTAAGTACCTATCTACTCGAGTAAGTTTTCGCCTCCTACTCGAGTAACTCCTGTCGACCTACTCGAGTAAGTCATCTAGCCACTCGAGTAGTCACTGCAGACCTACTCGAGTACCTCCTAACGGCCTACTCGAGTAGCTCCTTTACCTACTCGAGTAGTCTATCTCTCTCTCGTGTCCAATTTCCCAGAATTTGAAAATTGCTCTATTCGCCACCCAAGGCCATATGCCGCCTCCTTTAAATTAATTAGCGGTAATTCAAGAGTTATATATATACGAAATTCCGAAACATCAAACCTACTCGACATCATTTCTTTCTCTCGAGTACCCTCTGTCTCTTCGCCTGCCCTGCCGATTCGACTTCTATCCTCCGCCGTAGTTGCAGAGCTCTCTCTAATTTCCTCCAGGCATTCGCTTCCATGGTGACTTCTCACAAGATTGGCGTCGGCTCCGAACGAGTCACCGAGGGTATCGCAGAGCTCTCATATGATTTCCGCAACCTCCTCATCCTCCTCGACACCGCCGGCCTCTCCTTCATCCTCCAAGAACCCTGTCGCGTTCTCTTCCCCGAAGTTGCAGAATTCTTCTCAAATCTCAAGGTTCGACGAAATGGCAAAGTCCTAAAATCTAGAGTGAAGGGTTTGAAACTAAAGTTCACCAAGACCTCTGTCTCTCAACTTCTCCGTTTACGGATTGTGGATGAAGAAGATCACCTAGTTGCTGAGGATTCCGACAGGACAGCCCTTTTCTGTGGTTTTTCCACTGATGCTCAATACTTCAAAAGGTCAGATATGAATGCAGAAGGCAAATTCTTAGTTGATGTTATTGGAAAAAATTTACTGTGCAAGACTCACTCCATCCGAGACATTCCCTCATACTTCTTCAATATAATGCAAGCCATTGTATGCCGCAAGAAATACCAATTTGGTATGCTGATTTTGGACAAAATCAAGGACAGCATGAAATCACCCAACTACGCAAGAATTATAACTCTGCTCCTTCATGAAACAAATCCTGAAGTCTTCACTCTCTCCAAAGGGACTCCACTTCACCATATGAAGAAGGTCTCTATCTCCTCAATTCAGATATGGGATCTCAAGCTCAACAATTCTGCCCAGGCTGCAAAGCCTTCAAACATTCCAGACGTTCCAGCTGCAGAGGACAGGACTCCATCTCCCTCTCCTCATCATGTGGCCAGCTCCTCTGGTGCACCAAGTGAGGGGGAGCCTGCTCCCTCTAGCCCAGTCAGGCAGCCCTATCCTCAGCCAGATATTCCATCCCTACCTCATACTCCAAAGAGTCCAGCCACTTCCTCAGATCAAGTACCTCAAGACACTCTTCTGTCCACAGCTACTGCTATAGATTCCATGATTGCAGAGCTTTCTAAAGATGTGCCTCCTCCTCCTCCTCTATCTCCTCCAGCTCCAACCACTGAACATCACAAGGAATTCTCTCCAGTACAGTCTCCTGCCCATTCTCCTGCCAGAACTCCAACACCTTCTCCAACTCCTCCAGCAGATAAGCCAGACACCATTTTTATTTCTGATGAGCCTTCTCCTGAACCAGCTGAGGCTCCTCTCAGAAACCTCGATTTCTCCATCCCCCTTGATACAGAAGAACTGGATGCTGTCATTCCTACCACCAGAGCTCTCAGCTCAGTGATAATTGAAGAACTAGCTCCTTGGGTAACTCGTCCTATCCCTACTGCTGCTCCCTCAGCTGCTGCTACAATTTCCTCCTCCTCAGATCTGTTGCAAAGTATTGCCATTCTTCTTCAAGAACAAAGACATCATTTTGACACCTCTCTAAAGGTGGTCACTGACAAGGTCACTGCTCTTGAGAATGAGGTGAGCAGAGGTTTTGCTGAAATTCAGCATAACACTGACAAGCTAAAGTATCTGTTCCAACTTGGTGGCAAAGCTCTTGACCATACTATCACTAGTGTGGGCAATGTTATGGAACAAGGTATCACCTTGGCAAACAATCAGATAGAACTAGACAAGAGGACTGAAGCCAACAAGATGAAGATATGTGAAGAAGTTGGCATTTTCAAAGACGACACCATAGAGAAAGTATCTGTTGAAATCAGAAAGGGGGAGGGTTTGATAAAAGAACTCAAAGAACAGGTAGAGATATCTACTGCTCAGAAGACAGATGAATGACAAGCTCATGTGAAGACCATTCATGATGATGTGCTTTCCCAGATTCAGAGTATCAAACTTCACACCTATGACACTGCTGTCTGGATGCACAATCAGATCTTGCCAGATCTTGCAGTTGACCCAAACATCATTCCCCATCATCTCAACCCTCTGGCCACAGATGTCACTGCTCCTGCTGTTCCTCTGCAACCCACCTTCTCTCCCAGGCCTGGAGACTCAGTTCACCTACTCGAGTAGTTTGAGTATCATTTACTCGAGTAAAGGAACCTTGTACTCGAGTAGACAAAGTCATATACTCGAGTAGCATGCTTATATACTCGAGTAGATTACTCTTTATACCCGAGTACTATAGGGTTTTCTCATCTAAATTTCTCTAAGTCATATACTCGAGTAAGTACACTCATATACTCGAGTAAGTATACTCACATACTCGAGTAGATAGAGACATACTCGAGTAGTTCATTATACCTACTCGAGTAGATCATGTGTCACTCGTGTACCCTGATATTTCCCTACTCCAGAATTTTTTTTTAAGTCTTTTACTCGAGTAGAACTTTCACCTACTCGAGTAGATTACTTCCTCTCGAGTAGTGTAGTTCAACTACTCGAGTAGTTGCCAGCAGACCTCTTCAGAATTTTTCTAAGTATTCCACTCGAGTAGTACTTCTTGTACTCGAGTAGTTTATGTAATATACTCGAGTAACTTCTCTAGTACTCGAGTAGATCCTTTATGTACTCGAGTAGGTCTCTACACATACTCGAGTAGTTCTGTCTGCCTACTCGAGTAGGTGATCTCTATATACTCGAGTAGTCTTTTTATTTTTACCCGAGTATGTTCTTCATAATATACTCGAGTAGTTATTCAACTACCCGAGTAGTTATTGACTTACTCGTGTAGTCAGCTGAATCTTTTCGAAATTTTTCTAAGTCCTTTTTCTGACGAGATTTTTCAAATCACGCGACATGATTGATCCACGTGTACATCATTATGACCGATTATGATCGTTAGTCTCTCCTATATAAGGTCTTATCAGAAAATGACAAACCCTAAGCATTCTCAAAGCTTTCTTGTAATTTCTTTTTCGAGAAATATTCTTCAGCCGCCTCCTCTCTGACTTTCGCAAAACGGAAGCCGCCGTCGTCGCCTTCTTCTTCGGCCAAAGCTTCTACATTCAGAGGATTATTCTGAAGAAAAGTTACAGACCGAGATCGACTTCACTGATCATATTCTCTCTTGATTTTTGTAAAAGCCAGTAGATCCAGATCGAGGCCGAGAACTTCTTCACCGATTTCTGAAAGTGCTACAAAGTTGAAAAGAAGAAGATCCTGGCCGTTTCATTCAGATCTGATTGATTTACTGTTTGTATTCTTGTAAACACTTTATTAATCTTGTAGGAGAAATCTTCTCCGAGTGTAGGAGTTCTTCACTCCAAGTTTGTAGGAAGGGTTATCTTCCGAGGTGTAGATCCCTTTGTTTGGATCGAGTTTGTAGGAACTTTGTTCCGAGGGTAGGATCGATTTTTGATCCGAGATAGTGGAGTTGTCGAGTCTAGTTGATTTCTAGATCGGTGAGGGAAAGTGGATGTAGCCAAGGTTAGGGAACCACTATAAATCTTGTGTCGTCCTTGATATTGGTAGAATAGTTCTGTGTTGTGCTCTAATTATTTTTTATTCCTCAAAAAGACCCACAAACCACCTATTCACCCCCCTCTAGGTGATTTAGGTAGACAACCGTTCTCTTTCAATTTTGATGAGGTGTTCTTGGTGAAGAAAATTCCTGAAAAATTCCAAATTCTTCACACAGTTTTGTCATACTGTCAGACTGAAATTCAGTACCATGGTCACTTCTGATTTTGACCACTATACTGTCCAATTCATTCTGAATTTGTTTAACAAAGCTTTATAAGATACTTGGAGTTTCAGATTTCTGTCTAAGGAAGAACACCCAGGAAAACCTTGAGTAGTCATCTACAACCACAAATGTGTAGACCTTCCTACCTAGGCTGTGAACTGGCATAGTACCAAAGTGATCCATATGCAAGAGGTATAAGCACCTCACAGCATCTTTGTTCTCAATGCTATTAAAGGTGGATCTAGTCTGCTTGCCCTTTTGACAAGCTGAGCATATCCCATCTTTAATACACTTAACCTGAGGTCCATTCCTCACTAACTCTTTGCTAAAGAGTTGACCAATTATCTTGTAGTTGAGATGGGCTAGCCTCTTGTGCCATTTGACACAATGAGAGACTTTCTCATCAACTATAAGACACACTGGAGAACCATTGTTCTCACACATAATGTCTAGACAATAAACATTTCTCTTCCTATAACCTGTCAGAATGATCTCTTGATCATTTGACCTCCTGATATGACAACCATTTTTGACAAATGAGATGTCATATCCTAAATCACTCAGCTGACTTATACTAATGAGGTTGTGTTTCAAACCTTTAACATAAGCCACTTGAGTAATAGTAATAAGGTTGCTAGAAATGTTACCAAAGCCTTTGATGATTCCTTTTTCAGAACCACCAAAGGTGACTTTAGGACCATCCTTGATTGGTGTGTAGTCCTTTAACAATCACCTAGTTCCAGTCATGTGCCTGGAACATCCACTGTCCAAGTACCATATTGGGGCATGGTCACTTGGACTCACCTGCAAAACAGATTAGTTAACCTTAGAACCCAAAGAATTCTTGGGTCCTTGGTGCTGGTTAGTTTGCCTCTTAACAAAACTACCTGTAGCTTTTCTAGCAGGCAGATTGCTACTCACCTTGGCACTAGAATTGTGCCAACAGTCTATGACAAAGTGGGCTACCTTGCCACAACACCAGCACTCAAATCTGTTGTACCTTTGCTTAGATACAACCCTAGCTGTAGTATCTACAGCAGGCTTGTTGAGTACTGGGTCTTTGCCCTTAAACTTGGACTTTATAGTCCTAGCAGGTTTTGTAAACCCTAATCCAGTTTTACCTTTTGATGTACAAATTCATCTATCAAAGGTAAAATAGATTTTGGTTTAGAAAACCTTGCAACTATATCTCTCTCCTTCTGAAGACTAATCTCCATATTTCTGATTTGATCATTCTTGAATATAATAGTCCCCATCTGAATAACAGTAATGTTCTTCAGCCTGGCTATTTCATTTAGTTTCTGATCAAGCAACTTATCAAAATCTGTTGCAGCCACTTTGAGACTTGCAATCTCCTTAGCCTGACTCTTGGCTAAGGATTTGCTTTTCTTCAAAGCTTGCAACACTACTCTATATTCATCAATTAATTGATGAATGTCTCCTTCAGATTCAGATCCACTCTCATCACTTGATGCTGATGAATCTGATTCTGATCCAGTACTAGAAATTGAACTAACAGAAAAATTTTGTACCTGACTTGGTCCAGGCTGATCCTGGATTTTGTCTCTTTCAGATAAGGCCATCAGTCCCTGACACTGATTGTCCTCTTGCTCATATATTGAGTTCATTAATTGGATGAACTCATCTTCTTCTTCTTCAGCAAACAGTCCAATGTAAGCTTCAGCTTCTGAATCAGTTTCTAAAGAAGACATATCTGACAGACTTTTGTCCTTCTTAGCAACAAAGTACCTTTCCTTTTTGCCCTTGATTTGAGTCTTCTTCTTATCAGTTGACTCTTTCCTCTTCTCTGGACATTCAGCAACAACATGTCCTTGTTTGTTACAACAATAACAGACTATTTTTGAAGATGTAGTTTTACTTGTCTTGGGCTTTCTCCTGTCATACTTTGATGACTTCTGTGAAGTGGATGGCTTAGATCTCCACTGTTTCTTCTTAAGAAACTTCTGAAAATGTCTGGTGAAAGCTGCAAAATCTTCATCACTCTCACTGCTTCCAGAATTCTTTCTTTCTGACTCATTTGTCTCAGTCTCAGCAACTTTTGGAGGTGGAGATGGAGACTTACTTTTATATTTCCTGGTGGCTTCTGTCTTGAATGCCACTGTTCATTATTTATGCTCAACTCTGGTAGTCTTCTCCTCTTCTTTCCTTACCATTAACTGCATCTCATATGATAACAGTTTTCCAAACAATGTTGGAGGAGGAATGTCTGCTAATTTGGTCATTTCCCTTATTGCACAAATCTTAGTATCCCAGTCTTTAGTTAGGGATCTCAAGAACTTATTATTCAGCTCATAGTTGTTGAATTCTCTTCCATAAGACATCAACACATTGACAATCCTATAGAATTTCTTGTAGCATTCTGTTATACTATCAGACCTGCCTTGTCTGAAGCTTTCATACTCTTGATTCAATAAAGACTTTCTGTCTTGTCTAACTTCTTCAGAGCCCTCCATGTACACTATCAGTGTATCCCACATTTCCTTTGATGTTTTACAGTGAATTAAATTCTGGAATGTGGCATCATCAATTGCACTTACAATTATATTCTGAGCCCTCTTGTCCATGGTGGCCAGAATAATCTCATCTTTCGTCATCTCTGAAAAGTCCTTAGGTGTTCTCTGATTTGCATCCAGGACTGATACTTTCATAGGCACATATGACCCTTCTTTGACTGTGATATAGATTCTAGGGTCAGAGGCTTCCATAAATAGTCTAACCCTTTCTTTCCAGATGCCAAAAATCTCCTTTCTACAGATTGGCAACTACATGGATCCTAGTTCTTTGTGATTCTCTGTTGAACCCATTTTCTTGATTTTCTTGATTATGTTGAGACTGCCTACAAGATCTTTTACTCAGACTATTATGTCCTTTTGCAGTAACCTGGCTCTGATATCACTTGAAAGAAATTGTACCTAATCACCTAGAGGGGGGGGGGGGGTGAATAGGTGACCTTAATCTTTTTAAACTTTTAGGCAGAATCACAGAATTATAAACAATTCTTCACAGCAATACAGCACAGCAAGCATAGAATAAAACACACACAGAGTACACACAGTTTTTATAGTGGTTCCCCAAGGTCTGGGTACATCTACTTTCCCCCTTCGCCTATCTAGTAGTGTACTAGATTCAGCCAAACTTCTCCACTATGCCTCAGATCCTCAGATCTTACACTCAGAACCTCAAATAGGTTCCTACAGCTCAGAGTGATCTCACTCCTACAACTTAGGCACACAACCCTACCACTCAGTCTTCACAAAGACCTACACTCAGCCTTTACAAGGCCTACACTCAGAGAAAAGTATCTCCTACACTCAGGCACACAGCCCCTATCACTCTACCTTTATAATTTCAGGCTTACAACTCAGATCCCTAAGGATCCTACAAGAAATTAAGATTACAAAATATATATACCCACAACTCAGAATGAGAGAGAAGAGTTGACAGGTTTCTTGATGAGTTCTTGGAAGAACTTTGCTGAGATCAACCTCCCTTGGCTTCCTTCAAAGCTTCTTGAATTTAGAACACAGTAGGGTTAAGTCTATATGCAGCTGATCTTCAATCACTGCTAACTTAAGAATCATAATTCAATCTGAAACTTTTCTTCACAGCCTGGTTCAACAGCTGTCTTCTTGGAAGGAGCTCTCTCTCTCCAACTTCTTATATCTTCACTTGAAGGACTTCTTCTAGTTGTGTTGTACTTCAATGATTCATTGATCACTTCTTCTGTTGAAGTAACAGGCCTTTATATAGGCTTCCTTCATGGTGACCGACAGATCCGATTTCTAACAGCTTTCTGACAGTTCTGACAGTTCTAGTAGACCGGCTGGAACGGCAGCTGTCAAGTCATCCAGTCACTTCTTGAATTTTCTGTAACTGTCTGAAAGTGTCGAGACAGTCAGTTTTTAAGTGTCGACACAAATAGACCAAGTGTCAACACAAGTAGACTAAGTGTCGACACTAGTCCTCTTGGTGTCGACACAACTCCTTGTGTTGTAGAATCTGCTTCTCGACACTGCATCTTCAACATTTGTTGACACTGATCCTGTATGTCGACACAAGTCCTTCTTCTTTGAAAATTAGTTAATTTCTTGTAAGTGTCGACACAACTCCTTTGTGTCGACACATCTTCTTGTATTGAACTTGTCAAGTGTCGACACATCTTCTTAGTGTCGACACATCTTCTTGTGTTGATACTTTTGCTGAGTGTCGACACATCTCCTTTGTGTCGACACATGTACTTAGACTTAATTGAAATTTGTTGAGTGTCGACACAACCTCCTAGTGTCGACACTTTCTTCATGTATTAAGACTTTTGCTGTGTGTCGAAACATTCTTCATTATGTCGACACTTGTACTTAAACTCTGTTGAAGTTTGCTGAGTGTCGACACATTCTTCTGGTGTCGACACTTGAACTTGAACTTTGTTGATGTTTTGCTGAGTGTCGACACAGCCTCCTAGTGTCGACACTTTTGATGTCGACAAAGTTCCTCTGGGTGTCGACACTGCTTCTAAGTGTCGACATAGCTTCTCTGGACATTTCTTCATTGTGTGTCGACACAGACTGTATGTGTCGACACTTTCCTTCTGGTGTCGACTCTGCATTCTTGGTGTCGACACAATTACTCCAAGTGTCGACACTGCTTCTCTGGGTGTCGACACAAGCCTTCTTAAGTGTCGACACTTTTCTTCTAGGTGTCGACACATGGACTTAGAAACTTTTCATGTTTTCACTGCAAATACTTAACCTGCACAACTAAACTCAAAACACGTCAAATACATTTTGATGTATATCATTGAGTAGGATGAGGCTTCTTCAAATCAGGTACATTTATTCCAATGTACCCAACAGTGGAGGGGCTTTCCTCTTCTTGGAGTCTTTCTTCTTAGGCTCATCATCAGAATCCTCTTGTTCATCTTCATCATCAAAAGAGTCTTGAGGAGTATCATATAGTGCATTTATTTCTTTCAGATCCTCTACAGATATCAAGGGTTTTTCTGCCTAGAAAGGAGCTGGAGGAGGAGCTGGAGCTGGAGCTGGGGAACTGTACACATCAGTTCTTTCAAGAACTGATTTATTCTCTTCTTCTATATCAGCCATGATCAATTCATCAAGATCAGACATTGGAGAGTCATCCATAAAAAATGTTGGAGCAAAAATGTCTCTGGGAGGGGATTCAACAATAAGGGAATGAGATTTTGGTGGAGATGGAATGGCTGGAGCTTCTGTAATGGAAAAACTAGCATTTAGTTGCTTGGCAACCTTGGGGCTTATTGGGGAGATATACAGGACTGTAGCCAAGGATGGCTTTATACTGTATTTTGGAAGTTCATTTAAATAAACTGTATCAAATATTTTCAACAAATTCAACAGATCTACCATAGGATTTATAATATAATCACCAGTAGTTGTTATTTCCTCTATTACTATGTCATCTAAATCCATATCAGACTCAATGAAATTAATTAAATCAAATAAATCAGCATCTCCATCTGCTACTGCTTCTTCTACTGCTGCTTTTTCTGTTGCTACTGATGTTTCTGCTACTGCTTCTTCAGCTGCTGCTGCTATTTCTGTTGCTACTGTTGTTTCTGCTGCTACTGCTGCTGTTTCTGCTGGTACTTCTACATAGAGTATCTTCCCCTGCCTAGTTTCAGTGGGTACTGGAGCCACGCCCCTGATTAAAGAGGGAGGAGCAGAGAGAGCAGAAATCTTATCAACAAGAGAGGAGATGGAGGAGGCAAGAGGTAAGATAGGCTCTACTATGACGGTTGTAATGCCCCCGATTTTTTTGATGATTTTATTTGTTTGGGCAACGTCAGATTTATGACGTCGTGGCGTTACTTTTAACGTCGATTTGACGGCGCAATGCCGTTAAGGCAATTTCGCGTCCGTGCGGTCGAGTAGGCTGAATTCTTCTTGTAATGGGAAGATTTTGTATTTGGAATTTAAGTTAAGTAATTTTGGATTTGCTCGTCAAGTTTCATCGCAATCCGAGCATTTTTGGAGTCTCGGCGCGCGATTGAAGTTTTGGATTGTTTATGTTCGCCGTAAACTTCAAAGATTAATATCTCAGGAATGGCTTGTCGGATTCTGGTTTTGATTTTGCCGTTAGATTTGTAGCATTAGTGTTCACCTTCGGTGTCAGTTTCGTTTAATTCGGCGCTCGTTTGGGCTTCCGTGCTGAGTCTTCTCGAGAAGCTTTGGTTCTACTCGATTAGCCCGTTTTAGATTTTAATCGGCGCCGTTTTGAGGGTCAAAACGGCGTTGTATCAAAAAATAGTCAATATGAAATTCGTTCGTCTCGACGATATCTACAACTTTCATGTTGACCGCGTTTCGAATTGAAGCCGTTTTGAACCCCTAATTCCGTTGTTTCTGCAATAACTTGAGTGGTGAGCTGGTACTCGAGTATATGCTGCTTCTACTCGAGTAATTCATGTTTTTACTCGAGTAATGAGCCTCTACTCGAGTATATTATGTTACTACTCGAGTAGGTATGTTATTACTCGAGTAGGTATGTTCCTACTCGAGTAGGTATGCTGTTACTCGAGTAGGTATGCGGCTACTCGAGTAGGTATGCTGCCACTCGAGTAGGCTGTTTCTGTCTGCGTTCAGAGGCTGTTTTGAGGGTCAAAACGGTATCGTATTAAAACATAGTCACCATGAAATTTGTTAGTCTCGACGAGATCTACAACTTTCATGTTGACGACTTTTTGATTTGAAGTAATCCTAGACCTCTATTTTGGGTTCCTGCAAAACCGCTCGAAATAAACCGTTTTTGACAAAACTTTTTATAAACATATATATAAATATATATATTTTGACTTAGGTTTTAGAACCGAACTTCATCTTCTCCGATTCTTTCCTCCCGAACCAGAGTGGCGAGCGATAGAGAGAGAGAGAGAGAGTTCTTTTTCGTGAATCTTCCGGTGGCCGCCGACGGTGCTCCGGTGCTCGAAATCTTCATGCAAACATAGATCCGGAAAGCTCTCGCCGAGAGCTATGCCCTCGTGGTAATTTCTTCCCCGTTTCTTGAGATTTCTCATTATGGTTTTTCGGCCCTAACCTCTATTTTTGCCATTTTTGTCTAGATTTCAACTTCTCCCGCATCCTTTTTGCCCCGACCTACGACGTGCAGTGATTCGGTGGATTTTTCCGGTAAAAACCAAGGCAAGTGGTGGTTTCTCCTCTTTTCTCCTTCTCTAATTCGATGGTAACGGCTATGTTTTCATGTTCCCTAAAATTTTCTACACCTATTCTTCCAAATTATTGCTATGATTAACCGCTTTGTTGATCACATGTTGTTATGTTGTTTTGCCTTGATAAACTTGAACTTGTCTATTTATGTTTAATCGTCCTTGAAGTGTCTTATCGATGGCTTAAGTGCCTTAGCTCTCGTTATAAAACGTATTAGAGTTTAATTAGGGCTGTAAATCGGTCCTAAGGGTTGATCAACCATGTCCGGAATCTAGTAATGTCAAGTAGAGTTTGTCGAGCCAAATCCCGAGGTATTTGTGTTGTGTTTTTTTTTTGTGGTTTCTTGAATGCGGGTGTTAGTGGACGATTCCACCTCCGCAGTGTTTGTTACCTTCATTAGTGCCCTGTGGAAGTCTACCTGATTTTTGGTTGTCTGTGCTGTATGGTGGAGAGCATGAGACTCCCTCGCAGTTGGACGGATTGTATATCCATTGTTTTGGGTGGTGTGTCCAAGAGTGACCACTTCGCCTGCGTTTTTTTGGGTGGTGTGTCCGAGAGTGACCACTTTACCGTGATTTTGGGTAGGGTCGACCACATGTGCCTAATGAAGGTTTTGTTTTTTTTCTTTCTGGGGAAATATTTATGTAGTCACCTTATAGCCTTGTGCGTCTGGTGTACTCTTGTGGAACGTGGCAAGTCACGTAGGAGTTCTCTTTCTGTTGATGCCCTGTTTCTTTTGTACTTTGCTTTAGTACTTTTGGTCTTGGGCTGGTACCCCTGTTGACCTTTGTTTATTTTAGCTTATTACTTTTTCTTGCCACTACTAGTACTTTCTTGCTGAGGTGTTCTGTCTTTGGAATGCCTCAGGTTCTGAGTTGTAGCAGGTAGCAGTGCTGGTTTTGGAGTTTTCTGGAGGCAATGTTGGTCGTGGTTGTTGCCTCGCCTTAGCGAGGTAGTTTGTTGGTTTTTTTTTTGTTTTACTAGTTCAGACATACTTTTGTTCGTGGGTTCGTGTCAGTATGTTGGCGCCTACTGATTTTGTTATTTGTTGATACTTGCTAGCTGCTCATTTATTTAAAAGTGGATGTGGTTTTACTTGCTCTCTGGGAGGATTTATGCTAGGAATGCATGTTAGGTATTTTCAACTATAAAATCTACTACTATTACTTCATACATTACATGATTTGAAACACTAACCCGTTATTTTTAGCGACCGTAAAAACTATCTTTCCTACTATAGTAAATTTAGAGTTCTGCATGACATGAGTTGTTCTTTGAGGACGTTTATTCTCATGTAGGATGTTTGAGTCAATCTAAACAAGTATTTTTCCCGCAGCGTATAACCATATTTTGATTCGTGGACTAAATGAGCCACTAAGCCGAGGGATACGACTAACTGTTGCACTTAACTGATTTTCCTTAAAATAACTTAAAGGATCTTTCTCCATGATTAAGTAGGTTTTTGCCTGAGCGTCCGCAGTTATCCCCTGCTGACGTGGCATCATGACATGCATTTTCCCTTACTCTGATAAGCTATTTATGTGGTGAAAATGCGGGTTGTGACAGTTGGTATCAGAGGGAGGTTGCTTGATAATTTGTCGGGCAACCTTTCCTTGTTGGTATTAGGTGTTTAGCATCATATCATACCACACACCGATATGTCATCAGCACGTCTCGGCTGAAGCACGAACACTACACTCATAGCATAACATGAAGTATATGGGGCATATTATGTAGTATGGGATGCATAATATGTGTCTGCATATGGATCCACCTTAGGGGCAACATGTGAGGGTTATGTAGTATGGGATGCATAACCTCACCACATGAATGCGACTAGCACGTTTCTTTTTCGTTGCATGAGAATCTCATGTAGTATGGTATGCATAACATTTTCATGCATACGCCGCTCATAACATACATTAGGGCCTTTTTAGAATGCATAGCACAATCATGCATAGCATAACATTGCATAAGCACAATGTGCCAAGCTAAAGATTGCGGGATGACATATGTACACACATGGTTTTAAATCAGAAAACAAATATAAGAACATGCATTCATGTCATAGGCACAAGAGTCAATAGGATGAGAGGATATCATCCTAAGTAGGACATAACATCATTATAAAATCCCAGAGCAAGTTGCAGCATAAGCAAGTGTCTTTTAAGTATGGTCTGAACTAGTTGTGTGGCTTTGTTGTAAGCGAGGATTTTGATGAGTTGTTCGTTTGATTTTTTTTAGAAATGCCTCCAAAGCGTCCTGCGACGAGGTCGACTCCCTAGTCGGAGGGTGAGTCATCAGGTGCGCAAAGCGATGCGCTTATCGAGAGTCTGCGTCAGAGCAATGAGGCTCTGTCAAGGCAAGTAGTTGCGATGCAATCGCAAATTGAGTCCTTATTTTCTGCCGCTCCCGCGCAGCAACCCTTAGTGCAAGAGCCTGCCTTGGGCCAAGCTGTGCTCGATTCCCCTACTCCTCTGGTGGCCCCGATGGTGATACCCCCAGAAATGAATTTCATATCGCACTTCCAACGATTGGGACCTCCCACCTACGACGGCAGTGCTGACTTTATGATTTTAGATGATTGGATCATCTCCATCAAGGAGATGTTTTCATATTTCGGAATTCTAGAAGCCCAGCAAGTGATGATTGTAGCCTATCAGTTAAAAGGTCTGGCGAAAAGTTAGTGTATTCGAGAAAGAGAGAGCCTAAAGGAAGGCTGTGCTTGGGAATCTTTTAAGAAAATGTTTTTGAAAATGTTTCTACCCTCGGTCGAGCAAGACTGCCTGATGAATAACTTCCCGCATCTAAAGCAGAGACAGCACACCGTGAGCGAGTACGAGATTGAGTTTAGCAAACTGAGCAGGTTTGCTCCGGATTTGGTAGCTTCTGAGGAGGGTAGAGTGAAACGTTTCTTGGGAGGACTAAGAAGCGATGTCCAGCAGTTGGCATGCGCTTACCAAGCTGAAAGTTATGCTGAAGCAGTGGAAGCCGCTTTAAAAGTGGAGGCGATTGAAAACGCCAAGAATCGCGGTGCTGCGGCAAGGAAGGAGAAAAGAAAAGGTGTTGAGGATGGTAGCTCCAGGGAAATTTGGCCCTTCTTCGAAGAAGAAAAGTAAGGATATGTGTAGCTTCTGTGGTCGACCTGGCCACCCCTACGAAAGGTGCTTCAAGAGGACGGCAACCCTGAAGCAGCAGCAGGTGCATGCCATCCAAGGTGCACCCAAGGGAGAGGTTGTGTGCTCGTTCTGTGCAAGGAAGGGTCATGATGTGACTCGTTGCTGGATGAAAGAAAGGGTTTGCTTCCAGTGTGGGCAGAAGGGACACCAGAAGTCTTCATGCCCCCAGGCACAGCCCCCACTGCAGCCTGCCCCACTTCGAGCTCTGCCACCGCCGCCAAGCCTGGATAAAGGAAAGGGAAAGTTGAACGTGATGACTAGTGAGGAAGCCCAAACCTCTACGCAAGTGATATCAGGTTAGCCTCAGTTTAATTTATCCTTATTAATTATCCTTGTTGCCCTAGTTATTGTTCATTTAGTTACGTATGTTACGGTTTTAGGGGAGTTTAAGGTGCGGAATAGGTGGGCTCGCGTCCTTTTCGACTCGGGTGCCACTCATTCCTTTGTGGCCCGAAGATTTGTTGATAAGCACCGTCTAAGTGTCGACCAATTAGGAGGCTCCTTCAATGTCAAGCTCCCTTCCGGTGATTCGGTGATATCTAACCAAGGAGTTCTGAGATGACCTATTCATCATGGCAATTTTTTGGCATATGCAGATCTGATGATTTTCGATTAGTCTGATTTTGACGTGATTCTGGGCATGGACTGGCTGTCCAAATATGATGCGGTCATCTAGTGCAAGGCTAAGCGATTGGATTTCAGAATGGACGACGGACAACCTATGAGGGTCTATGGATTTCAGGACAGAGTTTCTCCTGTCATTTCTGCGGTACATGCTTATCGTGCTATAGAGTCTGGTTGCGAGGAGTTTTTTGTTTCTATTTCTGCTCTAGAAACAACTTTTGTTACGCCACGTCTTGAGGATGTCTCGGTGGTGCGAGAGTTTCCAGATGTCTTTCCTAATAGTCTTCCGGGACTTCCTCCTGAAAGGGAGATAGAGTTTGTGATAGACATCGAACCGGGCACTCGTCCCGTTGCTAAAGCACCGTACCGTATGGCTCCACGTGAGTTGGATGAGTTGCGTACTCAGCTCGATGAGTTGCTGAGGTGTGGTTTTATTAGGCCAAGTACTTCTCCATGGGGTGCTCCTGTTTTGTTCGTCAAGAAGAAAGATGGATCGATGAGACTTTGCATCGATTATAGGGAATTAAACAAGGTAACAATTAAGAATAGATATCCCCTGCCAAGGATTGATGATTTGTTTGACCAATTGCTTGGTAGCTCGGTATTTTCAAAAATCGATCTTCGCTCAGGCTACCACCAGTTGAGGATTCGAGAGGCAAATATTCCTCGAACTGCTTTTCGTTCACGAGATGGACATTATGAGTTTCTGGTGATGTCTTTTGGTTTAACCAATGCACCTTCTGCCTTCATGTATTTGATGAATCGGGTGTTTAAGGATTTCTTAGACTGATTTGTTATTGTGTTCATAGATGATGTCTTGGTGTATTCTCGCAATGTTGAGGAGCATACTCAGCATTTGCGTCTGGTTTTGTCGACCCTAAGGGAGCATAAGTTATATGCAAAGTTGAGCAAGTGTGAGTTTTAACTACCTCAGGTGTCCTTTCTGGGTCATGTGGTAAGCAAGGATGGTATTTCTGTAGACCCGACCAAGATTTCTGCGGTACTGGAGTGGGAGAGACCTTCTACGCCGAAGGAGATTAGGAGTTTCTTAGGCCTAGCTGGCTATTACAAAAGATTCGTGGAAGGATTTTCGGTGTTGTCTGCTCCTCTAACTAGACTTACTCAGAAGAATACTGCTTTCATTTGGAGTGATAAATGTGAAGAGGCTTTCCAAGAGCTAAAGAAGAGATTATATACTGCTCCGATTTTAACCTTGCCTACTGAAGGAGTTGAGTATGCTGTGTATGTCGATGCGTCACATATCGGAATTGGTTGCGTTTTAATGCAAGATGGTAAGGTGATTGCGTATGGATCGAGATAACTAAATATCCACGAGAGAAACTATCCGACACACGATTTGGAGTTTTCTGCCGTAATTTATGCACTGAAGCTCTGGAGACACTTATTATATGGCGCGATGTGCAAGATCTATACTGACCATAAGAGTTTGAAGTACGTCTTCACTCAGAAAGAACTAAATCTGCGCCAGCGTCGGTGGTTAGAATATGTGGAGGATTATGAAGTGGAAATTCTCTATCATCCAAGAAAAGCTAATGTAGTAGCCGATGCCTTGAGTAAGAAGACCGCTAAGATTTTTAATCTATCGGTGCAGTCCTTGATAGAAGAATTTTTGTTGATGGATATTGAGGTTGGGAGTAGTACTGTGCCTGCTAGTCTAGAAGCAGAAGAACCCTCTTGGATTTCCCTTACTCGAGCACATCAGAAGGATGATCCGGATTTGTTACATCTCCGGAATAGAATGGTGATGGGAGAGCTACCTGATTTTTCTGTGGACGAGTTGGACACCTTGAAGTATCGGGGTAGATTTTGCGTCCCCGCCTTTGGCGATATTCGAGCTAAGATTTGTGCTGAAGCTCATGGTTCCAGTGTGGCCTACCACCCTGGTTCCACAAAGATGTATAAAGATCTAAAGCAAAGTGTTTGGTGGTCAGGGATGAAGAATGACATCATCAGGTTTGTATCGGAATGTTATACATGTCAGCGTGTTAAGGCTGATCACAGAAGGCCTGATGGTAAGCTGACACCGCTTGATATTCCAAGTTGGAAATGGGAAAGTATTTCAATGGATTTCATCACCGGTCTGCCAAAATCTCCCCGTGGGCATGACTCTGTTTGGGTGATAGTCGACAGATTGACAAAGTGTGCTCACTTTGTGCCATTTAAGATTGGGTACTCGATGAAGAAGATAGTTGAGTTATATCTTGAAGAGATCATCAGGTTGCATGGTGTGCCTATTAACATCGTTTCAGATCGGGACTCTAGATTTACGTCTCGTTTTTGGAAGAGTTTATAGGATGGGTTGGGTACCGATTTAAGGTATTCCACTGCCTATCATCCGCAGACTAATGGTCAAACGGAAAGAGTAAATCAAATCGTAGAAGATATGATCAGGTGTTATATTTTGGATCATTGTGGTGCTTGGGATGAGCGTCTCAGACTCATGGAGTTTGCTTACAATAACATTTATCAAGAGAGTCTGAAGATGGCTCCGTTTGAGGCCTTGTATGGGAGGCATTATAGAACCCCACTGTTTTGGGCTGAAGTTGGTGAGAGGTCGTTGTTAGGTCCGGAAGCTCTTGAAGAGATGAATTGTGCTGTGACTCATATTCGAGAATGGCGTCGTGTGGCTCAAGAGCGCTATGAGAAGTATGCTAATCTTCGAAGGGTCGATCTGGAGTTTGCGGTTGGAGACTTGGTGTTTCTGAAGGTTTCTCCGATGTTCGCTGTTAAAAGATTTGGTAGGAACCATAAGTTAGACCCCCGGTATGTGGGACCTTTCCAGATTCATGAGCGCATCGGAGTGTCGGCTTATAGGTTGGAATTGCCTGCGACATTCCCTAGTGTCCATGATGTGTTCCATGTGAGCGAGTTGCGGAAATGTGTTCGTAATAATCGTCAAGTCCCCGACTCGATACCCCAGATTCAGCCCAACCTTACTTATGTGGAAGAACCTGTTCGTGTTCTGGATTTTCAAGAGCGGGTGTTGCGGAGAAAGACCATGTAACAGCCCAAAGTTCGGAAACAGGCATTTTTGGGTAACACGGCCTGTGACACGGGCGTGTCCCAGGGCGTGTCAGTTGACACGGCCTGCGACACGGGCGTGTCGCAGGGCGTGTCGAGGTTGTGTCGACGATCGGCCTTTGTCTCGACGATTTTTCTCTCGACGATGCGTTGAGAGGGGGGCACACGGCCCAGGACACGGGCGTGTCCAAGGCCGTGTCGTGTGCTCGATGATTTTGTCCCGACGATCGTCGAGTGTCGAGAAGTGAGTGTTGAGTGTTGAACACGGCCTGTGACACGGGCGTGTCACAGGGCGTGTCAAATCAGGCGACGAACTCAGCCCGCCGAAGGTTTCGACAAGGCGTGTCTTTGTGCTGTGTCTAGGCACACGGCCTGGGACACGGGCGTGTCACAGGCCGTGTGAAGTCTCGGGATGTTTTGGGATTTTTTTCACCCAGGCACATGGCCACAGACACGGCCGTGTCTGAAGGCGTGTTGGTGATACGGCCCATGACACGGGCGTGTCCCATGGGCGTGTCACTGGTTTGGATAAGTCGGTTGACCACCGCTTGAGGCACACGGCCTGGCACACGGGCGTGTCAGAGGCCGTGTCGGGTCAAAATCAGTGATTTTGGCAGAATCGTGGCCGTCAATTCCTTCAGTCTGGATCCAAGGGCTGAAGCTTCTTCCTCTTTTTCCTTAAAGGCCGAAATCAGAGAAGGATTCTCATTTTCTTTGGCCTTGAGTTTCTTCAAGTTAAGAGAGAAAGAGAGATAGAAAGGAGGAGGAAGAAGGAAAGGGGGGCTGCTGCTGGTGGTGCTGCGGTTTACCGACGAGAGATCCGAAGCCGGCGTTGCGGAGGAAACGATCTTGCGAGTCTTGCAAGCAAGCTTTGCGGCCATGGCACCGAAGCGGTCGTCAAGGGTAACGACTTTTCTTCCTAGCCATGTGAAGGCTTCCTTTTTGGCATATTTTGTGATTTCCCCCACCAAGAGGTGGCTGGTTTTGGAAATCTTTGGGTGGATGCTTGAAATCCCCTTTGTTAGCATATAGATCCGGAAATGGAGTACGGAATAGGCATGCTGTGTGAAGCCCATCTGGACAGGTTGGTCTGGATTGGTGATGTTGCATACGAACCGGAGAAGACTCCGTGATAACGTGTAGTGTATGGCGTTGACGGGTTATGCCTGCGAAAAGGAGTAGCAGGAAGTACTGGGGTGGTAGCCCAGGAAAATAGCCATGTGATGGTTTTGGGTCCAACCTGTGATTGAGGCACAGGAAGTACTAGTGGGACAAGGAAAGGCCCTTTTTGTGATGCTTGATGTCGTAGGGTGTCCACCTGTGAAGCGAGTAACAGGAAGTACTGGCATGAGAGCTAGGAAAGACCCCTGACATTTGTGCTTGTCCGGTGTCCACCTGTGGAGAGAGTCACAGGAAGTACTGGTGTGCCCAGGAAAGACCCGCTGTTGCTGTGAGAGAAATGGGTATAGGGAAATACCCAGGCTTGAATGCCAAGAACAGGATTGGTGAGACCGACCCGCGCCTTTGATATAGCCATGAGTACGCAATACTCGGAGAAGGCAAGGCGATTTGAGCAACGGGGGGTGGAGGATCCGACCTGCGCTATGTCCGTCTGACGTGAGACCAAAAAGTGCGGTCTGTTGGAGCGCATAGCAAGAGTCTTCGGCCTGCGCGCCATGACACAATGGGGGGCTACGGGCCATCCCGGTGTAGGAAGACTAACTCCGGCTACACGCCATGGAGTAAATGCTCAAGAGAGTTACCGTTGGGTGATGACCCTGATACGGTGGTGGGCAAGAGGTAGCCAGAACACCAAGAATGTGCCCTGAGTGCACGGACCGTTGGGCCGGGTGGCGAACGGTTGTGATGGCTTGTGTGCGTGAAAGCACATTTTGATGATATATTGCCATGATATGATATGCCTGCATGGAAGAATACCGCTGCCCTGAGAGAAGGGGTAGGGTCGTTATAATTTTGTCAGCTGAACGCTGACCGTTGCCTTTGTTTGCCACCGTTGGGTGGATTGTCCTTGTACAGGTGCTGGAGAGCCAAGCGGGACGCATAGAGGTTGATGTTCCTGCTGGTGTTACTGCGATTGCTGCTAGCCCTCGAAGGCTAAATGTGTACTTTTGTGTGTTTTCTTTTCTTGTGGCCGGCCTGCGCGCCAATTTGTCTAGGCCACTGTGTGCAAGCCATGTAAGGCCATAAGGCCAACTCTTTTGACTTGTTGTAAGACATTCCTATATGATATAAAATGTGGAGTTTTATGTTTGGACATTCATGAGGAGTTCCAGTTGTAGTCTAGGCTTCAGCTAGAATGCTTTGTGTTAGTTGCGACACGCGACTCTGGTATCATCCTGTACCTTCACCGACTATTTTGTGATATATCCTGTGGGGCCCCGGCCGGACCTTCTAGAATATATCATCTGAACGGATGGGGTTGTTACATTTTTGGTATCGGTCGTCTTGGTCGTTCCCTCTCGAAGTCGTGGCTGACTTCTTTTGTGGGGTGGCGAGCACGTGTTTGTGCACACCAAGGTCTATGAATGAACTCCTGAATGTCCATGATAGGAATGCATATTTGTGTGTTTGAGGAACCTGCGTGTTCTTCTTTTGTGTTGCTTGCTTGGGTACGACCGCTAATGTGTGTGTCTTGTCCACCTTTAGGTGACACGAAGTGGAGCTGGGCCGTCTGAGTCCCAGCGTTCTGATGAAAGTACGGCACCAGCCGCGGTGCCTACACCTCCACCGTCTGCAGAACATGTGCGTTTAGTTGCGGAGGCCTTATTTACCATGATCCAAGGCCAGCCCCTTAGGCAGGAGCAAGCGGCTGTGAGGCCAAAACAGGTGGCGGCGAGGCCTGAACCTGTCGTGGTTATGGCCCCTCGAGCGGCTGAGAAGCAGCTAATGCGGTTTATGAGTTTCCATCCGCCTACGTTCTCGGGAGCGGGAACCCCGACGCAGGCTGAGGATTGGCTATCGCGCGTCAAAGCGAGTGATGACGGCGATAGGAACGGCGGAGCATCAGAAAGTTACCTTAGCCACCTTCTTGCTTGAAGGAGAAGCTCGATTATGGTGGGATGAGATGGAGTTGCATCACTTGGCGGGTCGTCCGTTAACCCAAGTATCGATGGAAGAATTCTCCCGGCTCTTCCTCGCGAAGCACCTTCCTGCGGCTCAGCGGATAGCCATGGAAAATGAATTCCAACGGTTAACACAAGGTGATGGCAGTGTTGACGCGTACTTGCATGAATTTACTCACTTAGGGCGGTATGCGGGTTCTATTTTTGCTGATGAGCAAAGGAAGACTAATCGGTTCTATGAAGGACTGAGGGACGAACTGCGGTTCCTTGTGTCCAGTTCTGTGAACCAAGGTTTCCAAGCGCTGGTTGACACCGCGACCGCGTTGGAAAAGGATATGAAGAGGGTGCAAGGGAAGAGAGCTTTGGCTGTGACGCAACCGGAGTGGAAGGCGCCCCGATCAGGAAAACCATTTTATAAGAAGAGATGGGGTAAGAAGTCCAAGCCGAGTGGACAAGCTCCTTCATCAGTTGCAACGGGAGCAACATCAGGGGCGACCTCCAAGCCAGACACTCGTATCTGCTTCAATTGTGGCCGGATGGGGCATATTGCGCGAGATTGTCGGATGCCGCCAAAGAGTGAAAAGAAGGCGGGTGCATCTTATGCGGAGAAAGGAAAGGCGGTGGTGGATTCCTCTGCCTCGCAGGCGCAACCCCGGGTCTACAATCTTGGCCTGCAAGAGGCCATCAAGCAGAGTGACGTGGTCACAGGTATGAGTTTAGTTTTGTATTTGCTAGTTGTTTGTATGTTTTGCTTAGTACCCCATGTTTGCGGTTTGTGTGTGTGACATGTTTTTCATAGGCTTTGTGATGATTCGGGACACGCTGGCACGAGCACTGTATGATACAGGTGCATCGCATTCGTTTCTGTCTCGTGAGTTTCTTACGCGGCTTGGGATACCCAGTCGTGCAAAGACAGATAGCATCAGAGTGGTGTTGCCGAATGGCTGTTGGATGCCTTGCGGATCAAGCTTGCGATGTGGCAGTTCAGTTAGGAAGTCGGGATTTTCATTTATCTGCATTTGTTTTGCCAATATCGGAATTCGACGTGATTTTTGGGATGGATTGGCTTGCGGAGCAGCATGCTATGATTGATTGCCAATCCAAAGAAATTACGTTGGGCCAGAATACCGAACAGGAGACAAAGTTCGCGGGTATGCGAGGAGTGGGCGGGAAATTGATGTCTGCACTCCAGGTAGTCAAAGCTGTTCGGAAGGGTGCGGAGTGTTACTTTGCACTAATTCAGGATGTTGAGCCTAAGGCCAATGTGTGCGAGGTTCCGATTGTGGCAGACTTTACAGATGTGTTTCCCACGGATCTCCCTAGGCTACCACCCCAGCGGGAGATTGACTTCACAATTGAGTTGGTGCCAGGTGCGAAACCCGTGGCCCGCTCGCCATATCGCGTTGCGCCTAAAGAGATGGCTGAGTTGAAGGTTCAACTACAAGAAATGCTAGAGCAAGGTTATATCCGCCCAAGTATGTCACCTTGGAGCGCGCCTGTGCTTTTTGTAAAGAAGAAAGATGGTGGGTTACAGTTGTGTATCGATTACCGTGAATTGAATAAGCTGACCGAGAAGAATAAGTATCCTATACCCCGGATTGATGAATTATTTGATCAGCTGGTGGGATCTACCGTCTATTCGAAGTTGGACCTGAAGTCTGGTTATTACCAGTTAAGAATTCGGGAAGGTGACATTCCCAAAACCGCATTTGGAACGCGTTATGGGCACTATGAGTTCACAGTCATGCCCTTTGGATTGTGTAATGCGCCCTCGGTGTTTATGGATCTGATGCACCGTATTTTTCGTGAGTACCTGGATCTGTTTGTGATAGTGTTTATTGATGATATCCTGGTGTACTCAAAGTCCAAAGCTGAGCATGAGATTCACTTGCGGTTGGTGTTGAACACGTTGAGGCAAAATCAGCTATATGCCAAGTTCTCGAAGTGCGAGTTTTGGCTATCGTCAGTGGCATTTTTGGGCCATGTGGTGAGTGGAGCGGGCATTGCAGTGGATCCAGCGAAGATAAGAGCCATACAAGAGTGGCCAAGATTGTCTTCCGTAGCCGAGGTCAGGAGTTTCCTTGGACTTGCGGGCTACTATAGACGATTTGTGGAGAACTTCTCACGGATCGCTTTGCCGCTAACCACACTGACGCGAAAAGATCAGAAGTTCGTTTGGACGCCAGAGTGCGCACGAGCTTTTGAAGAGCTGAAGGTTCGGTTGACCACGACGCCGATATTGTCTTCGCCATGTGGAACCGATGGCTTTGTGATTTATAGTGATGCCTCAGGGAGCGGCTTAGGCTGCGTTCTTCTGCAGAGCGGAAAGGTGATTGCTTATGGCTCACGCCAACTAAAGGTGCACGAGCGAAACTATCCTGTCCATGATTTAGAATTAGCGGCGGTGATTTTTGCACTCAAGTTGTGGCGACACTACCTTTATGGAGTGAAGGTGGAGATCTATACCGATCATAAGAGCCTAAAGTATCTTTTGGAGCAAAAAGACTTGAATATGCGACAACGAAGGTGGTTGGAGTTCCTTGGAGACTACACTTTCGAGATTCACTATACGCCCGGAAAGGGAAATGTTGTCGCGGATGCCTTGAGTCGGCGAGTTCCGGCTAGAGCAAATTGGTTACAAAGGCATGATGAACGTCTTATCCAGGAACTGGAGGCATTGGAGATCTATTGTGTTGACAAGAATTCCACTGCCATTGCATGTTTGAACTGGACTGAGGTGCAATATGACCTTGCAGACCGAGTTCGACGAGCAACGGAGTTGGATGAAGATCTCTTGCGCTATGTGAATGAAGGGCCAGAAGGCAAATTCACCTGGAATGACGGTCTTTTGCGAAAAGAGGGCCGTTTGTGCGTCCCGAATGTGGGGAAATTGAGGGAAGAACTGCTATATGAAGCGCATTATACAAAATATTCCATTCACCCCGGGAGCACAATGATGTTCAACGATATGAAGAAGCTTTTCTGGTGGCCAGGGCTCAAGAAAGATGTTGCCCTTTATGTCTCTAAATGCCAAACATGTGCGATGGTGAAGGCGGAATGCCAAAAGCCGGGTGGATATTTGAAGTCACTGCCGATCCCAGAGTGGAAATTTGATGATATTTCCATGGATTTTGTACATGGGTTGCCAAGATCGCAGCGAGGAAATGATTCCATTTGGGTGATTGTTGACCGGCTAACGAAAGTAGAACATTTTCTCCCGAACAGGCGGGATGATTCAGTTGAAAGTTTGGCAAAGTTATATGTTGACCAGATTGTGCGGCTGCACGGTGTTCCTTGGAGCATCGTAAGTGATCGAGATGGACGATTCACGTCAAATGATTGGAGGCTAGTTCACCGACTGTTGGGCACGAAGTTGACTTTCAGTACGGCCTTTCATCCCCAAACGGATGGCCAAACTGAACGTACCAACAGAACAATGGAGGACATGCTCTGAATGTACGCCCTTGATTTCGGAAAGAGATGGGAAGATCATCTCTATATGGTGGAGTTTGCCTATAATAACAGCTACCAGACGAGTATTGGGATGGCACCATATGAAGCGCTATATGGACGAAAGTGTCGTACTCACTTGGCTTGGGTAGAAGCGGGCGAAGCTCGGATTGTTAAACCAAATGAGGTTGAGGAAGCAAACTCAACCATACGGACTATTCGAGAGAGATTGCTTATTGCTCAAGATCGACAAGCGAAGTACTACAACGCCAAGCACCGGAACGTGGAATTTGCGGTTGGCGATTGGGTCTACTTGAAGATCAAGTCATTCAAAGGTGTCTCCAGGATTCGATGATTGAAAAAGTTGAGTCCAAGATATTTGGGTCCTTTTGAAGTGGTTGAGCGAGTGGGCGAAGCGGCTTATCGGCTAGCTCTGTCGGCGGACTTTGGTGGGTTACATGATGTATTTCACATCTCGGTACTTCGGAAGGCCGTGAAAGATCCAGCTCAAGTGATCGTAGATGATCGTGTGCCGGTGGAGTATGGGCTAACAACGAGAGTTAGACCCATTCAGATCGAAGATCGAGCCGAGAAACAGTTGCGGAACAAGACGGTCGGTATGGTAAAAGTCCGGTGGGACAACTGCGGCCATGATGAACTGACATGGGAGCGCGAGCAGACCATGCGAGAAGAGTTCCCTGAGCTGTTTTTGTAACCTGTAGCAAGAATGTTGTAACATAAACTTTTATATATGTTGTCACATTTTTCTTGCTGTTTTCTTTTGCCTTTCCTATGTCTGAATTTCGAGGACGAAATTTCTTGTATGAGGGGAGGATTGTAACAGCCCAAAGTTCGGAAACATGCATTTTTGGGTAACACGGCCTGGGACACGGGCGTGTCCCAGGGCGTGTCAGTTGACACGGCCTGCGACACGGGCGTGTCGCAGGGCGTGTCGAGGTTGTGTCGACGATCGGCCTTTGTCTCGACGATTTTTCTCTCGACGATGCGTTGAGAGGGGGGCACACGGCCCAGGACACGGGCGTGTCTAAGGTCGTGTCGTGTGCTCGACGATTTTGTCCCGACGATCGTCGAGTGTCGAGAAGTGAGTGTTGAGTGTTGAACACGGCCTGTGACACGGGCGTGTCACAGGGCGTGTCAAATCAGGCGACGAACTCAGCCCGCCGAAGGTTTCGACAGGGCGTGTCTTTGTGCCGTGTCTGGGCACACGGCCTGGGACACGGGCGTGTCACAGGCCGTGTGAAGTCTCGGGATGTTTTGGGATTTTTTTCACCCAGGCACACGGCCACAGACACGGCCGTGTCTGAAGGCGTGTTGGTGACACGGCCCATGACACGGGCGTGTCCCATGGGCGTGTCACTGGTTTGGATAAGTCGGTTGACCACCGCTTGAGGCACACGGCCTGGCACACGGCCGTGTCAGAGGCCGTGTCGGGTCAAAATCAGTGATTTTGGCAGAATCGTGGCCGTCAATTCCTTCAGTCTGGATCCAAGGGCTGAAGCTTCTTCCTCTTTTTCCTTAAAGGCCGAAATCAGAGAAGGATTCTCATTTTCTTTGGCCTTGAGTTTCTTCAAGTTAAGAGAGAAAGAGAGAGAGAAAGGAGGAGGAAGAAGGAAAGGGGGGCTGCTGCTGGTGGTGCTGCGGTTTACCGACGAGAGATCAGAAGCCGGCGTTGCGGAGGAAACGATCTTGCGAGTCTTGTAAGCAAGCTTTGCGGCCATGGCACCGAAGCGGTCGTCAAGGGTAACGACTTTGTCTTCCTAGCCATGTGAAGGCTTCCTTTTTGGCATATTTTGTGATTTCCCCCACCAAGAGGCGGCTGGTTTTGGAAATCTTTGGGTGGATGCTTGAAATCCCCTTTGTTAGCATATAGATCCGGAAATGGAGTACGGAATAGGCATGCTGTGTGAAGCCCATCTGGACAGGTTGGTCTGGATTGGTGATGTTGCATACGAACCGGAGAAGACTCCGTGATAACGTGTAGTGTACGGCGTTGACGGGTTATGCCTGCGAAAAGGAGTAGCAGGAAGTACTGGGGTGGTAGCCCAGGAAAATAGCCATGTGATGGTTTTGGGTCCAACCTGTGATTGAGGCACAGGAAGTACTGGTGGGATCAGGAAATGCCCTTTTTGTGATGCTTGATGTCGTAGGGTGTCGACCTGTGAAGCGAGTAACAGGAAGTACTGGCATGAGAGCTAGGAAAGACCCCTGACATTTGTGCTTGTGCGGTGTTCACCTGTGGAGAGAGTCACAGGAAGTACTGGTGTGCCCGGGAAAGACCCGCTGTTGCTGTGAGAGAAATGGGTATAGAGAAATACCCAGGCTTGAATGCCAAGAACAGGATTGGTGAGACCGACCCGCGCCTTTGATATAGCCATGAGTACGCGGTACTCGGAGAAGGCAAGACGATTTGAGCAACGGGGGGTGGAGGATCCGACCTGCGCTATGTCCGTCTGACGTGAGACCAAAAAGTGCGGTCTGTTGGAGCGCATAGCAAGAGTCTTCGACATGCGCGCCATGACACAATGGGGGGCTACGGGCCATCCCGGTGTAGGAAGACTAACTCCGGCTGCACGCCATGGAGTAAATGCTCATGAGAGTTACTGTTGGGTGATGACACTGATACGGTGGTGGGCAAGAGGTTGCCAGAACACCAAGAATGTGCCCTGAGTGCACGGACCGTTGGGCCGGGTGGCGAACGGTTGTGATGGCTTGTGTGCGTGAAAGCACATTTTGATGATATATTGACATGATATGATATGCCTGCAGGTAAGAATACCGCTGCCCTGAGAGAAGGAGTAGGGTCGTTATAATTTGGTCAGCTGAATGCTGACCGTTGCCTTTGTTTGCCACCGTTGGGTGGATTGTCCTTGTACAGGTGCTGGAGAGCCGAGCGGGACGCATAGAGGTTGATGTTCCTGCTGGTGTTACTGCGATTGCTGCTAGCCCTCGAAGGCTAAATGTGTACTTTTGAGTGTTTTCTTTTCTTGTGGCCGGCCTGCGCGCCAATTTGTCTAGGCCACTGTGTGCAAGCCATGTAAGGCCATAAGGCCAACTCTTTTGACTTATTGTAAGACATTCCTATATGATATAAAATGTGGAGTTTTATGTTTGGACATTCATGAGGAGTTCCAGTTGTAGTCTAGGCTTCCGCTAGAATGCTTTGTGTTAGGTGCGATGCGCGACTCTAGTATCATCCTGTACCTTCACCGACTGTTTTGTGATATATCCTGTGGGGCCCGGCCGGACCTTCTAGAATATATCATCTGAACGGATGGGGTTGTTACAGACCATCCCTATGGTCAAGATTATTTGGAGAAGTCAAGACGTCAAGAGCGCGACGTGGGAATTTGAATCGGTGATGAGGGGATCTCACCCGCACCTCTTCTCTTAGTTTCAGGTATGTCGTTATGTTTTCAGTTATGTTTGATTTTATCATTTTGATTGGTTTTGGAGTTGTGTTAAGTTTCGGGAAGAAACTTCTTTTTAGTGGGAGTGACTATAACGCCCCCGATTTTTTCGAAGATTTTATTTGTTTGGACAACGTCAGATTTATGACGTCGTGGCGTTACTTTTAACGTCGATTTGACGGCGCAATGCCGTTAAGGCAATTTCGCGTCCGTGCGGTCGAGTAGGCCGAATTCTTGTTGTAATGGGAAGATTTTGCATTTAGAATTTAAGTTAAGTAATTTTGGAATTGCTCGTCAAGTTTCATCGCAATCCGAGCATTTTTGGAGTCTCGGCGCGCGATTGAAGTTTTGGATTGTTTATGTTCGCCGTATACTTCAAAGATTAATATCTCGGGAATGGCTCGTCAGATTCTAGTTTTGATTTCGCCGTTAGATTTGTAGCATTAGTGTTCGCCTTCGGTGCAAGTTTCGTTTAATTCGGCGCTCGTTTGGGCTTCCGTGCTGAGTCTTCTCGAGAAGCTTTGGTTATACTCGATTAGTCCGTTTTAGATTTTACTCGGGCGCAGTTTTGAGCGTCAAAACGGCATTGTATCAAAAACTGGTCAACATGAAATTCGTTCTTCTCGACGATATCTACAACTTTCATGTTGACCATGTTTTGAATTGAAGCAGTTTTGAACCCCTAATTCCGTTGTTTCTGCAATAACTCGAGTGGTGAGCTGCTACTCGAGTATATGCTGCTTCTATTCGAGTAATTCATGTTTTTACTCGAGTAATGAGCCTCTACTCGAGTATATTATGTTACTACTCGAGTAGGTATGTTATTACTCGAGTAGGTATGTTACTACTCGAGTAGGTATGCTGTTACTCGAGTAGGTATGCTGTTACTCGAGTAGGTATGCTGCCACTCGAGTAGGCTGTTTCTGTCTGCGTTCAGAGGCCGTTTTGAGGGTCAAAACGGCATCGTATCAAACAAATGGTCATCATGAAATTTGTTAGTCTGGACGAGATCTACAACTTTCATGTTGACGACGTTTTGATTTGAAGTAATCCTAGACCACTATTCTGGGTTCCCGCAAACCCGCTCGAAATAAACTGTTTTTGACAAAACTTTTTATAAACATATATATAAATATATATATTTTGACTTATGTTTTAGAACCGAACTTCAACTTCTCCGATTCTTTCCTCCCGAACCAGAGTGTCGAGCGAGAGAGAGAGAGAGAGTTCTTTTTCGTGAATCTTCCGGTGGCCGCTGACGGTGCTTCGGTGCTCGAAATCTTCATCCAAACATAGATCCGGAAAGCTCTCGCTGAGAGCTACGCCCTCGTGGTAATTTCTTCACCGTTTCTTGAGATTTCTCGTTAGTGTTTTTTGGCCCTAACCTCTATTTTGGTCATTTTTGTCTAGATTTCAACTTCTCACGCATCCTTTTTGCCCCGACCTACGACGTGTAGTGATTCGGTGGATTTTTCCGGTAAAAACCAAGGCAAGTGGTGGTTTCTCCTCTTTTCTCCTTATCTGATTCGATGGTAACAACTATGTTTTCATGTTTCCTAAAATTTTCTACACCTATTCTTCCAAATTATTACTATGATTAACCGCTTTGTTGATCACATGTTGTTATGTTGTTTTGCCATGATAAACATGAACTTGTCTATTTATGTTTAATCGTCCTTGAAGTGTCTTATCGATGGCTTAAGTCCCTTAGCTCTCGTTATCAAATGTATTAGAGTTTAATTTGGGTTGTAGATCGGTCCTAAGGGTTGATCAACCATGTCCGGAATCTAGTAATGTCAAGTAGAGTTGGTCGAGCCAAATCCCGAGGTATTTGTGTTGTGTTTTTTTTTAGTTTCTTGAATGCGGGTGTTAGTGGACGATTCCACCTCCGCAGTGTTTGTTACCTTCATTAGTGCCTTGTGGAAGTCTACCTGGTTTTTGGTTGTCTGCGCTGTATGGTGGAGAGCATGAGACTCCCTTGCAGTTAGACGGATTGTATATCCGTTATTTTGGGTGGTGTGTCCAAGAGTTACCACTTCGCCTGCGTTTTTTTGGGTGGTGTATCCAAGAGTGACCACTTCGCCGTGATTTTGGGTAGGGTCGACCACAGGTGCCTAATGAAGGTTTTGTTTTTTTTCTTTCTGGGTAAATATTTATGTAGTCACCTTATAGCCTTGTGCGTCTGGTGTACTCTTGTGGAACGTAGCAAGTCACGTGGGAGTTCTCTTCCTGTTGATGCCCTGTTTCTTTTGTACTTTGCTTTAGTACTTTTGATCTTGGGCTGGTATCCCTGTTGACCTTTGTTTATTTTGGCTTATTACTTTTTCCTGCCACTACTTGTACCTTCTTGCTGAGGTGTTCTGTCTTTGGAATGCCTCAGGTTCAGAGTTGTAGCAGGTAGCAGTGCTGGTTTTGGAGTTTTCTGGCGGCAATGTTGGCCGTGGTTGTTGCCTCGTCTTAGCGAGGTAGTTTGTTGATTTTTTTTAGTTTTACTAGTTCAGATATACTTTTGTTCATTGGTTTGTGTCAGTTTGTTGGCGCCCACTGATTTTGTTAGTTATTGATACTTGCTAGATGCTCATTTATTTAAAAGTGGATGTGGTTTACTTGCTCTCTGGGAGGATTTATGCTAGGAATGCATGTTAGGTATTTTCAACTATAAAATCTACTACTATTACTTCATACATTACATGATTTGAAACTCTAACCCGTTATTTTTAGCGACCGTAAAAACTATCTTTCCTACTATAATAAATTTAGAGTTCTGCATGACATGAGTTGTCCTTTGGGGAGGTTTATTCTCATGTAGGATGTTTGAGTCAATCTAAACAAGTATTTTTCCCGCAGCGTATAACCATATTTTTATTCGTGGACTAAATGAGCCACTAAGCCGAGGGATACGGCTAACTGTTGCACTTAACTGATTTTCCTTAAAATAACTTAAAGGATCTTTCTCCATGATTAAGTAGGTTTTTGCCTGAGCGTCCGCAGTTATCCCCTGCTAACGTGGCATCATGACACGCATTTTCCCTTACTCTGATAAGCTATTTATGTGGTGAAAATGCGGGTTGTGACAACAGTTTTGAGGAGGGGAGTGAGAAGTGCTATAAGAGAGGGAATGATGGAGGGGTCCATTTGCAAAAATGCAGGAGATGTCTCAGTGGGGATAGAAGGGTGGATGTGAGATGATGGTGGAGGAGGAGGTATAGAGTCTTGCATAGGTTCATCTGGGGAAGACGGAGTGTGAAGGGGGGAAGTAAGCAGATTGAATGATGGTAGTGAGGATAGATTAGAGAGAGGAATGTCAGCCAAATGTGGTGGTAGTGTAGATGAGGGTGGTGATGGAACTGGTGTGCCACCTAGGGAGTGAGTGGATGTATGAAAGTGAATATGAGTTGGGGATGTATGTATAGGGGATGATGGAGGTGTGGGAGTATGGACTGTGGTATGAATTGGGGTATAGACTGGGGAGTGGAGTTGGTGTACAATCTGAGGATGACTTTGACTGACTGGAGGAGATGGAGGTGGAGGAGGGATATCTTCAGCAGGATGGGAAGTGGCTAGATTAGCCCTTGCACTCTCAGAAGTCCTGGAGGAAGAGGAAGAAGCCTTGGAGAGCTTAGTGATGGTCCTCTCCAAACTACCAAAGAGGGAACATGTGAGCCTCTTGCAGGCATTTATGAATATGGTCGGGGTGACCAGGGATTCAGCTGCTTTTTCCTTAAGGAAGATTCCAAGAATCCTTCCAAAGCAAACCTCCTTTTTGGTGTTCTTTTTCTTAATCAGTTCAAACAGAATCTGAGCCCAATTCACTGGATTCTTATTCACCACTGCACACATCACTAGGAATTGATGCCTGGTGATGTAATCATGGGCTATATGCTTGCCCATCAGTACTTTCTCCACAATATCTACTAGAAATTTATACTCAGCAGATAGATGTTTCTTTAGTAGCTTATTGGGGGTTTCTCCAGAATAACCTATCTTATTTAACATTTCACTACATTCACATCTATCAATTTCCATTTCCTCTTCACCATTTACTAATCCAAAAATCTCTGTTAAAACTGCGGGGGTAAGAGAGACTGCATTACCCGATATTGTTCCTGTCATGGTGTCTTCATCTGTTGTGGAGGAGGTGTAGACCCATTCCCTGATCTCAGCGTTGACTAACTTGATTCTGGTGGACATTAGATTCTTCAACTGCTGATCTTCAAGCAGTTTCAGGATGTCCAGGAAGATTGGATCTGAGTGTTGAAACAACTCAAAGTCTTACATCAAATCCAGTATCAAATTTCATTGCCGCAAGACTGCCCGCTGGAATCGCCATAGTGCACCTGCAAGAGAGAAACAGGGATCAAGTGCTATGGAACTGAAAGCGTGGGACGGAGGTCGAATAAAAACCTAGATATATGGTTTTTCATGATATGAATCGACAAACTCCGTTCCACGAAAAATAGAAGAATTCTTCGATCTGAGGTCGACGAAAGATTTTATAGTTAAGTAATTCGTCGAGCTTAGTCTGAAGATTTGAGAATATTTCGTCGAGCTCCGTTCAACGAAAGTTTTCTGAAGCAGATTCGTCGATCTCCATTCGATAAAAATAATTTCACTCACAGAGAGTTCGTTGATCTCCGTTCGACAAATTTCTCTAGAACTTTTCTTTGTTCGTCGATCTGCGTTCGACGAACTTTGAGAAATTCATCGATCATAGACAGAAATTAAACTAAAACTTCTCTATTGATCATTCCAAGCTGATTTATAAAGAACGAGTGATTTTTTTCATCCCAGGATTTGGTGAAAATATTTGTACTTTGTAAATCAGTGTATATATTGCCAAGTTTAATTTTATTTTTGTCTACACACTCTCTAATGAAATGATGTCTAATGTCTATATGCTTAGTCCTACTGTGATGGACTGGATTTTGTGCTATGCATATAGCACTTGTGTTAACACATAAGAGAGTTGAATTATTTAAGTTCAACCCATTGTCTAGGAGTTGATTCTGAATCAACAGTATCTGGGAATAGCAACTGCCAGCAGCAATGTATTCTGCTTCAGCAGTTGATGTGGACACAGATGACTGTTTCTTGTAGAACCAAGACACTAATCTCATACCAAGAAACTGGCAAGTCCCTGAGGTACTTTTTCTATCTACCCTACATCCAGCAAAGTCAGCATCTGAGTATCCAGTTAACTCAAATTCTGACTCAGTTGGATACAAGAGTCCTAGACTAGGACAACTCTTTATATATCTCAAAATATTTTTTAGAATAACTAGATGAGATTCTTTAGGGTTCACTTGGAACCTAGCACAAAGACATGTGGCAAATAATATGTCAGGTCTACTTGTTGTAAGGTATAGTAGGGACCCAACAATGCCCCTATATAACTTCTAATCAACAGGTTTCTCATGTTCATCAGAATCTATTACAACATTAGTTGTCATGGGTGTTTTCTTTGCTGAGGCATCAACCATCCCAAATTATTTAATAATCTCTATAGCATATTTAGCCTGGGAGATGAAAATGTCATCAGGTAGCTGCTTCACTTGGAGACCAAGGAAGTAGGAGAGCTCACCTATGCTACTCATTTCAAACTTAGAATGCATGAGGTCAGAAAACCTCTTGCATAGTTTGGAATCAGTAGACCCAAATATAATGTCATCTACATAAATTTGTACTAACAAAGTTTGATCCTCATGGTGCCTAGTGTACAACATTTTATCTACAATGCCTCTAGTGAATAACATTTTATCTACAATGCCTTTAGTGAATTTATGCTCTATCAGGAAGCTAGCTAGGGTCTCATACCAAGCTCTTGGAGCTTGCTTTAGACCATAAAGAGCTTTATGAAATCTAAAAACATATGAAGGAAGGGTTGGATAGATAAAATATGGAGGTTGTTCAACACAAACCTCTTCTTTAAGTACTCCATTCAGAAAGGCACTCTTGACATCCATCTGATAGACATTGAACTTTTTGTAGGAAGCATAAGCAAGGAATATTCTGATTGCTTCCAACCTTGCAACTGGTGCAAAGGTTTGGTCATAGTTTATTCCTTATTCTTGCCTACAACATTGAGCAACAAGCCTAGCCTTGTTCCTCACAATTATACCATGGGCATCAAGTTTGTTTTTGTATACCCATTAAGTTCTAATGACTCGGTAGTCTTTGGGCCTTGGAACTAAATCCCAAACTCTACATCTCTTAAATTGGTTGAGTTCCTCTTGCATTGCAATGATCCATTGGGGATCTTGCTCTGCATCTTTTATGGATTGGAGCTCAACTTGAGAGAGGAAATAGGCATGCATCACATCTTGGTTGAGTTGATGCCTTGTCTGTACACCTACTGTTATGTCTCCAATCACTTGAGATATAGGGTGATCCCATAGTATGACAAGATCAGTGAGTGGAGTTGGTTCAGCAACAATATTTGGATTTAATTCCTTTTGTGGAATAATATCTGCTGTTGAAGGAATTTGAACTTCTTCCATAAGTTCTTTGTCACTGTCTTCTTCAGCTTGTGGAGGAGGTGATATAACCTATTGTGGAAGTTTTAACTCTCCCAATTTCTCACACGAGTGAGGTACCTGCAAAGTGCTATTGGTATAAATTTCTTTCTCCTTGTAAGACATGTTAGCTTCATTAAAAGTCACATATATTGATTCTTCAATTTTTAAAGAAGATTTGTTAAACACCATATAGGATTTGCTTACTTGGGAATATCCTAGAAAAATTCCCAATTCAGCCTTAGCTTCAAACTTTCTAATATATTTTTTGTTATTATTATGTATATAACATATGCCGCTAAATACTTTAAAATATGTGATTTTAGGTTTCTTCCCTTTCAGTAATTCATATGGAGTCCTATTCTTAAGTTTATGTATTAAACTTCTGTTCAGTATATAGTTTGATGTGCTTACAGCCTCTGCCCAAAAGGATAGGGGCATGTAAGCATCTGCAAGTAATGTGCCTGTAGCTTCAATTATGGTTCTATTTGTTGAATTCTGTGAAGTGAAAGTGGGTGAATGGAAGGCTTGGTAAACCTATCCGCGCGGACTACGTGGACAGAGTTGGCGGACTGCTAGGTCGGCAGGGATGTTGCAGGCGGTTTGCTCTGTGGCGGCCTGGTCGGTCTGTTCGTGCGGACTACGCGGACAGCAGCGACGGTCTGACAGGCCAGTGTATGCTCAGCAGGCGGTTGACTCCCAGGAAGTAACCGGGCGGATAGAAATGCTATCCGCGGAGTCCGGCATAAAGCAGACTGAAGAACTGGAGCTCGGCAGACCGGTTTGGCAGTTGCCTTGGTCTTGCTCTGGTGCAGCGGGAAGCCGCGGAGACCGCCGGTTAGCGCGGACAGAAACTGGAGGTCGCCCGGTATGGCGGGCTAGATCCAGTGTCCGCCAGTAAGTGCGGACTGGCCCTTGTGGCCAGTGGACTGGACTTGGTGTGATCTGAACCAAGTCCAGGATGGCTCAGTTCGGGGAGATCGCGCAGTGGAGCGCGGGCTGGTTTCTCAGTCCGCCAAGCGTAGTAGAAGTGTTGTTGCCTTGTTTGCTAGCTTGGGGAAATGCGGACTGGAGAATTGCTTGTGCAGGAGCGTGCGGACTGGAGCCAGAGTCCGCTGAGTCCGGTTTAGCCTTGTGATGAGGTTATGGACTCAGGAGTTGCGGACTGGAGTCTGCTGTTAGCAGACTGGATTGGCGTGTCCGCTAAGTCCTGAGGTGCCTTGGCAATGAAGCAATGGACTTGGGATATGTGGACGGAAGCCGGGTGTCCGCTGAGTCCGGCAGGTGCCTTGATGGCGAGGCCGCGGGCTCGGGTTTTGCGGGCTGATGCCTTGTCCGCAGAATGGCAGACACAGCTGTTGTGGAGTCCGGCTGTGGTGGTCCTGGCTTGGCCTCTGGCGGCAAGGCGGGCTGGATATTGGAGTCCGGCCTTGGAGAAGCTGGGGCGGACTGGCTATCTGCACAGGAGTGGCGAACTGGAATGTGTGTCCGCGGGCTGGCGGACACACTTGTTCTAGCTGCGGGATGTGGCGGTGATCCTATCGGCTAGGGCGGTGACCATACTCATCGTCGTGCCTATAAATAGGACCCATGTCACATCAGGAGTAATGAACCTAGACCGAAGTAAGTGAACAGTAATTGAGCTCGCGTTAGTTGTTGCGGTCTGGACTTTGGTGTCCGCGCGGATAGAGAGTTGACCCGGTTGTGCTGTGCAGGTTGTGCGGATAGTGCTGGAAAGTCAGGGACAGTGCGGACTCTGCGGTTAAGCAACAGGCGGTAAACAGTAGGTCGCGGATAGCGACCAGGCGGTCTTCTCTTTGGCAACTTGGTTCGGGGTTCTGGAAGTCGCCTGCTTCAGGCGGACTGTTCCATTCGGTGACGCAGCTTGTGCGGTCTGGCGGCCTGCAGATCGGTGGTGAAGAGCTAAGCATTGGAATAAGGGTGAGTCCGCGCGGCTTGGGTTGCGGTCTGGCGACCTGGCGGACTGAGCGGACTCCACAGCAGTAGGTCGGCGGCTTGTTGATTGAGTCCGCGCGGCTTGTTTTTTGTTCTTGTCTTTGTAACTGTCTCTGCTCTCCCGGTGTTGGGTTTTGGTGAAGCATGTCTCGCCATGTATGTCTCGCCTTGTAAAGAAGTTTGCTCTTGATCAATAAAGAAGTTGTGCTGCATGTGTTGCTGGTTGTTACTGCTTTGTTGAGATAACCTCTGCTAACTCCACGATCCAGGAAAACTTTCAACATTATAAGTGGGCGTATACTCCTTCGGTTTGTTGAGTTTTCAACAGGGTATCCAAGGGGGCGTCTGCGGTTTGTTGAATTTTAACATGGTATCAAAGCGAGGTTGTTGGAGTGGTCAAGCAGTGCTCAATGGAAGTAGTTGCTCTTCTGAAGAGGAAACCAGTGGTAGAACCATGGCAGTGGAGGATGCAAGCTGTCTTGGAATTGATCTCCTTATAGAGACGAACTGTGAACGGTGGAAGTCCTATATGAAGAGCTTTCTTCTTGGCGAGGACCTTTGGGAGGTTGTATGCGGAGCAGGAAGACAAGAGGATACTGCTGGCAATGCTGAGTCGATGAGAGCTTGGAAGGAGGGAAATGCGAAAGCGGAGTCTATTCTCAAGCAGGTGATCTCATCGGAGCTCTTGGACCACATCAGTGGATGTCGGTCAGCTGCGGAGGTTTGGACTTCCCTTGATGGGTTGTTCAGGAAGGAGGTGAAGATTGCTGCGGAAGATGGTCCCTCTACTTCATATCAGGAAGAAAGGAGTGTTTCTCCTAGGCGTGATAGGAAGAGGAAGGAAGGACCACAGTGCTATAAATGCAAGCAGCAAGGTCATCTTCGGAAGGAGTGCAAGGTTGTCTTGCTCTCGGCGAACATAGCTCATGTAGGGAGGAAGGAGAAGAACATGGTTGGGATATCAACTAGTTCTAGAGTTGATCGGAGGAATGCCAGTGATAGTGCAGCTATCTGGCATGAAAGACTAGGGCATGTAGGGATGGACAAGCTGAAAGCAATGGCGGAAAGAAGACTCGTAAGAGGCTTGCCTAGATTGTCATCCTATGGTGATGGTCGGGGGTGTGCAGGATGTCAGGAAAGTGGAGCCTATCGCTTCATGGTTGACAAAGCACAATCCAGATGTAATGCACCATTGGTGGTTATCCATTGTGCTCTGGTGGGACCGACCGTCACGGCCAGTCTTGGAGGCAGCAGGTTCATGCTGATATTGGTTGATGACTATTCTAGGTATACTTGGGTATACTTTATGAAGAAGAAGTCCAACATGGTACGCTTGTTTGTGGAGTTCAAGAAGCTTGTGGAAGGCTAGCTTGGCCGGAGGATCAAGGTGTTGAGGACAAGTATCGGTGGTTAGTTTGGCTCAACCGAGTTCTCACGCTTTTGCAGGAAGCAGGGATCCGGATGGAGCTTTCTTGTGGACATACTTCACAACAGGGTAGTATTGCAGCTCGGATGATCCGTTGGTTAAAGGAGACCTGCAAGTGTTGGCTTCAGAGTAAAGGCGTTCCGAAGGCTCTTTGGGCGGAAGGAATTGCCTGTGCTGCTCATGTTATCAACCGGATGCCTCTTAGTCCGATCATAATGAAGACTCCTTATGAGCTGATGTTCGGAGTGAAGCCCTCAGTGAAGCACCTTCGGGTGTTTGTATCTACCTGCTATATACACTCTCCGGGTACTCTCAAGACAAAGCTAGTCTTTGTTGGGTATGATGAGCAGAGAAGAAGATGGAGGTGTATGAATCCTGCGACGAAGAAATTCATAGTGTCGAGAGACATTGTTTTCGATGAGTTGACGCCGTATTGGGGTAGCTCTTATGTGGAGCTAGAGATAAGCAGGCCAGATGGTGGGCTGAAGGAGGCTGCTGCTAAGGAAGTGGAGTTGCCTGAGTCACCAGGTGCTCCAGGTTGTTCTAGCTCCGGGGCAAAGGCGTCAGAGTCGGGAAGAAGGGGGAGCAATGCTCCAGGATCTTCTGGCTCGAAGGCGGAGGTTTCCGGTTCAGGAAGCAAGGGGAGCGATGTTCCAGGCAGTTCTTGTTCAAGAGGGGAGTCTTCTGGTTCAGGTAGCAGGGGGAGCGTTGCTCCAGATGCTTTTGGTTCCAGTAAGGAGGCGTCTTGTTCAGGGAGCAAAGGGAGCATTGTTCCGGGTTTGCCCGGGAACGGAGCTGGTTCAATAGTAGCGGGGGTGGTTAGCCATGATCAGGTTCTTCGTAGATCGAAGAGGATCAGTAAGCCACCAGCTCGATATAGTGAAGGGAACACGACAGACTTGGTCCCATGTTTCCTTGTTAGCCCTCAGGTCGAGCAAGGTACTTCTGGCTGTGATGACCCCACTAGAATCAAGGAGGTGGTTGACACCAAGTCTGAAGAGGTGACTTCTCTCAGAGGCAACGAGGCTTGGACTTCTGTATCCAAGGAAGTTGGTGATACTCCTGTGATGCAAGAGTGGAGGTTGAAGCTGAAGAAGGCAGAGGGAAGCATGACTCCTTTTTGGAGATGCTGGAGGGCTCCCTCATTGTCCAAGATATGCGGGGCGAGGACTATGTCTTTGACATCTCTTCGTAGATGCTATCAGAAGGACCAGGTGCAAGGTTACGGGAGCTGCTGGAGTTATTCACCACTTCTCACTTCAAGGGGGTGTGTTGAATTCTGTGAAGTGAAAGTGGGTGAATGGAAGGCTTGGGAAACCTATCCGCGCGGACTACGCGGACAGAGTTGGCGGACTGCTAGGTCGGCAGGGATGTTGCAGGCGGTTTGCTCTGTGGCGGCCTGGGCGGTCTGTTCGCGCGGACTATGCAGACAGCAGCAGCGGTCTGACAGGCCAGTGTATGTTCAGCAGGCGGTTGACTCCCAGGAAGTAACCGGGCGGATAGAAATGCTATCCGCGGAGTCTGGCATAAAGCGGACTGAAGAACTGGAGCTCGGCAGACCGGTCTGGCAGTTGCCTTGGTCTTGCTCTGGTGCAGCGTGAAGCCGCGGAGACCGCCGGTCAGCGCGGACAGAAACTAGAGGTCGCCCAGTATGGCGGGCTAGATCCAGTGTCCGCCAGTAAGTGCGGACTGGCCCTTGTGGCCATTGGACTGGACTTGGTGTGATCTGAACCAAGTCCAGGATGGCTCAGTCCGGGGAGATCGCGCAGTGGAGCGCGGGCTGGTTTCTCAGTCCGCCAAGCGTAGTAGAAGTGCTGTTGCCTTGTTTGCTAGCTTGGGGAAATGCGGACTGGAGAATTGCTTGTGCAGGAGCGTGCGGACTGGAGCCAGAGTCCGCTGAGTCCGATTTAGCCTTGTGATGAGGTTATGGACTCAGGAGTTTCGGACTGGAGTCTGCTGTTAGCAGACTGGATTGGCGTGTCCGCTAAGTCCGGAGGTGCCTTGGCAATGAGGCAATGGACTTGGGATATGCGGACGGAAGCCGGGTGTCCGCTGAGTCCGGCAGGTGCCTTGATGGCGAGGCCGCGGGATCGGGTTTTGCGGGCTGATGCCTTGTCCACAGAATGGCGGACACGGCTGTTGTGGAGTCCGGCTGTGGTGGTCCTGGCTTGGCCTCTGGCGGCAAGGCGGGCTGGATATTGGAGTCCGGCCTTGGAGAAGCTGGGGCGGACTGGCTATCTGCACAGGAGTGGCGAACTGGAATGTGTATCCGCGGGCTGGCGGACACACTTGTTCTAGCTGCGGGATGTGGCGGTGATCCTATCGGCTAGGGCGGTGACCATACTCATCGTCGTGCCTATAAATAGGACCCATGTCACATTAGGAGTAATGAACCTAGACCGAAGTAAGAGAACAGTAATTGAGCTTGCGTTAGTTGCTGCGGTCTGGACTTTGGTGTCCGCGCGGATAGAGAGTTGACCCGGTTGTGCTGTGCAGGTTGTGCGGATAGCGCTGGAAAGTCAGGGACAGTGCGGACTCTGCGGTTAAGCAACAGGCGGTAAACAGCAGGTCGCGGATAGCGACCAAGCGGTCTTCTCTTTGGCAACTTGGTTCGGGGTTCTGGAAGTCGCCTGCTTCAGGCGGACTGTTCCATTCGGTGACGCAGCTTGTGCGGTCTGGCGGCCTGCAGATCGGCAGTGAAGAGCTAAGCATTGGAATAAGGGTGAGTCCGCGCGGCTTGGGTTGCGGTCTGGCGACCTGGCGGACTGAGCGGACTCCATAGCAGTAGGTCGGCAGCTTGTTGATTGAGTCCGCGCGGCTTGTTTTTTGTTCTTGTCTTTGTAACTGTCTCTGCTCTCCCGGTGTTGGCTTTTGGTGAAGCATGTCTCGCCATGTATGTCTCGCCTTGTAAAGAAGTTTGCTCTTGATCAATAAAGAAGCTTGTGCTGCATGTGTTGCTGGTTGTTACTGCTTTGTTGAGATAACCCCTGCTAACTCCACGATCCAGGAAAACTTTCAACATTATAAGTGGGCGTATCCTCCTTCGGTTTGTTGAGTTTTCAACAGGGTATCCAAGGGGGTGTCTGCGGTTTGTTGAATTTTAACACTATTCATCCTTTCAGCTACCCCATTTGTTGAGGAGTTCTAGGAGCTGAGAAGCAGTGCCTGATACCTTCCTTCTCACAGAACTCATGCATTAGAAGAGACTCAAACTCTGTACCATGATCACTTCTGATCAATGCAACATGAGTAGAGTACTCAATCTATATGGTCCTGAGGAAATCTGTAAGAACTTTGAATGTATCTAACTTAGATCTTAGAAATTACACCCAAGTGAATCTTGAGAAGTCATCTACGATAATTAGGGTATAGGATTTCCCTCCTAGGCTCTGTACAGCAATAGGTCCAAAAAGGTACATGTGTAGCAAGTACAAGATCCTAGGTGAATCAATCTTATTTACTGATTTAAAGCTAGATTTAGTTTGCTTGCCTAGTTGACAAGCCCTGCAGAGGCCTTTCTTTTTATAGGGACCA
The DNA here is from genome assembly GCA_039583875.1 of Platanthera guangdongensis. Classification (NCBI taxonomy): domain Eukaryota; kingdom Viridiplantae; phylum Streptophyta; class Magnoliopsida; order Asparagales; family Orchidaceae; genus Platanthera; species Platanthera guangdongensis. The sequence goes on along the minus strand of CM077150.1, from coordinate 201,279,076 downwards.
GAAGGTAAACCTCTCACAAGGTTGTCTTTAGATAGCCTAGCAATGTTTTTCATATTAACATGTCCTAGCCTTTTATGCCAAAGATCATTTTGATTGCTAACTATATTAAACAAACAGATGTCTGAAGGTGCAGAAAGAAAATCTACTATATATATGTTATCTTGTCTATTTCCAATTAAAATAGTTTGTTTTTCTTTGATAGAAATAATACAAGATGTTGAGTTAAAGTGTTCCTGATAACCTTCATCACATAGTTGGCTTATGGAGATGCGTTTATGCTTGAGTCCACTTACATAGGTCACCTTTTTGAAAGTGACTGCTCTAATCTTTACTTCTCCAAAGCCTTCAGACTGGCCACACTTTGAATCACAAAAGATCACCTTTGGTCCTAGCTTGGACTTGTAGTTAATTAAGTTGTCCTTTCTGCCAGTCATATGCTTGGAGCATCCACTGTCTAGATACCATTTTTAATTAACAGCTGGATAGCTCTTTTCCTAATCAACTTCTGATTCTGAAGTTACATCATTGTCAGATTCTTCCTCATTGTCTGATTGACTACTAGAGGTATTGATGGCCATGAGGCAGACTTCCTTGGCCATTGCCTCTTCATCCTCTTCAATGGAGCTGGAAGATGTGGATTCATCTTCAGTGTCACTCCAGTTTTCAGCTACAAAGCCCTTTTCCTTCTTTTTGTATTTTCTGGAGGAAGCCCTTGAGCTTTGCTGTCTTCTGGAGACCATCTCTCTTCTTCTTTCTTTATTTTGATTCTTTGGACACTCTGAGATGAATTGTCCAGGTTTCCTGCAGCCAAAGCATACAACTTCTTTAGTAGGAGTTTTATCATACCTTGGCTTATCATCCTGCCTATATGATTTTCTTCTGAAGTCCATTCTTGCCATTTTATAAAATCTCTTAGCAAGGGGACTCATTAGCTCTTCATTCACTGTCGTGGCTTCAGTTTCCTCAACAACCTTGAATGCCAAGTTGTGCACCTTCCTTGCTGGTCTAGGGGTCCTTTGTTCAGCTGCTTCTCTAGATTTTATGAGTTGCTCATACGACTTGAGCTTTCATAATAGATATTATGTGGAGATCTCATTTAAGATCCTATCCTCCTTGATTGTCCAGATCCTTGAATCCCATGAGCTTGGGAATCACATGAGGATTTTATCATTGACTTCAGTAAGGGTGATGTCTTTATCCAAAGTCTTCAGCTAATTGATTATTGAGCTCAGTCTGTTGTACATGTCTGCAACAGAATCTGCTTCCTCCTTTTTGAAGTTCTCATATTGGGATATGAGGTTTGATCTCCTTTCATCAGCAGAGCCAACAACCATTTGGTTGAGAGAGTCCCAAATGGCCTTGGCTGAAGTGCATTCAGCCACTTTCTGGAAAATGTCATCAGACATTGTTTGGGCCAGAATGTTCATGGCTTTAGCATCTGCAACCTTGTCTTTCTTCCGAGCATCAGTCCACTCAGGCGGTGGAACTGCATTAGTGCTTGAGGTTGCTGTAGATGTAGAGGGTTGAGGAGGACCTATCAAGATAGAATTGTAGATGTCCTCATCAATAGAATTCATATAAAGTTTTATTCTTGCCTTCCAGATGGCAAACTTATTTAAGTTGCACTGGATGTCTGGTGTTTGCATAATCTTTGTTCTATGTCATGCTGTGTATATAATCCTAATAGAAATAATAAAAATCAGATCTATCAAAGGATCTTTTGGTTCATGGGTTAGCTTGTAAAGCCAAAGGAACCTGCTCTGATACCAATTGAAAGTTAGGGTTAGACCTGATATACTCTACAGGGGGGGTGTGAATAGAGTATCTTTAAAACATTAACAATTTTTGCAGTTTAATAAAAACTGCTGTGTTAGGAAGCTATTTGATACCAAACTATGTTGTTAGTAAAGAACAGTCCTAATATAAAATAATCTACCACAGGCACAGCAAAATATAAACTAGTTAATCATAGACACAGCAAATCTAACTAGCACAGCCACAAAAAGAACAAAAAAAAAAGATGGCAACCAAACAACACAAGAATTTCATAATGGTTCCCCAACCTGGGTACAACCACTCTTCTACCACCCTGGTAGGAATCCACTAAGGTTTTTAATCAAGTGACTGACACTAATGAGCTTTTGATCAGGTGATCAAAAACCAACCCAAGTCTTTTGATCAGGAGACTTGCAACCAAGGAATAACTTTTGAAGTGAGTTAAAGAACCCTTTTTATAGTGTGGGTGAGAGAGTGATGGTGTCTTCTCTATCTCAAATACAACTGAGAAGACTTAGTGGATATTTGATGTCAACAAAGGTCCCCCTGAGATATTGATTTGTTCAGGAAGGTTGGAGCTTTCTTGCAGGGTGAGTAGGTCTTCAATCTTTTGCTTTGAGCAGAAGAGCTCCAGACACTTCTTAACTGATGAAGTTTTGTTGTCCTTGAAGAAACCTGGAGTGAAGAATGAAGAAAACTCTTGATTTTGAATTGATGTTCTTCTTCTTCTGTATCTTGTATTATTTCTCTAGTTTGGGCTTGTTCTTTTTCTCTGTTACTGTATGAGTGCTTTTAGTGTTCTGTATTTCCTTTCTGTCATCTGTATGTTGTCTGAAGAAGGAAGAAGAAAAATCCTTTTATATTTTCTATGAAATCTTCATTCTGAATTTTGAATTCATTTCAGCATTGATTGTTGACGGCCTTGAGAATGTCTGTATTGATTGATTTCCCCAACTGTCCAATGGAAAAACGGCAAGTAATAATCCTGATGAAGGCCATAATCAATGCTGCGTCAAACAGTAATATTCAGAGAATATTAAGCATTGATTACTTAGGAATTATTGCAATAAAATAAGGATAGAAGGAGGGAAATATCCAAGTTTGGATCTGCACAGAAATCGTCGAGCAAGGAACAAAAATCGTCGACCTGGGTACAGAGTTCGTCGAGCTGCGAAGTTATGTTCGTCGACCAGATAATTTTTGTTCATCGAGCTGAGATCCAAGATCCTCGGCCTGTGAACTGCTAACATCTTTCTCAAGAACCTTTCCAATTCTGTGCATCAAGATCGTCGAGCTGAGATTCTAAGTTCGTCCACTAGAGTTCAGTTTCTGGAGTTAGAATATTGAGATGTTTCTGGACTAGAATGTTGAAGTAGAGCATACAGAAATCGTCGTCCTGAGAACTAAGTTCATCGAGCTGATATTCTAACTTTGTCGACTAGAGTTCAAAGAAAGGAATTCTGGACTTGGAATGTTGAAGTATAGTATCCGGACATTGTCGACCTGAGACCAAGATCATCGAGCTCAGATCAGAGAATTTTCTCTGAGTTCGTCGAGCTGAGCACGACTTTTGTCGAGCTGAGTTAGACGAACGTCGAACTAATTTTCCTGAGTCTTTGAAATTTCTATAAGTCTTGAGTCTTCTGCAGCCTGTTGATGGATGGTCCATGCAGTGTTGATTCTAAGGACATGACCTAAACTCTAGGACAAAAACATGACCTTGGCTATACATGTTGGGTCAAATATCCTAGTTTAGTGAACCTAGTCAAAATCCAACTAGGGATCCAATACAAATCATCGCCCATAGCATACCCCTAGCCCAATATCTGGGGAGGGTCCCACTTGGTCGGTTACGGGTTGTACAGAATCCCCGCTCATTTCAAGCGAGTTCCACACTCGGAAAGAAATGCCTAACCCCAAGTATCTGACGAGTGGAGTTTGGTCTCTGTGGAATTCGGGGTCCCAAAATAGGGGTGACCGCGCTCCTACTACACTCAAGTGAATGATCTAGGCACAAGATTAGGAACTCAAAGGACAGACCCAAGGTCTCAGCGTGGAGGTCCCACCGCATACCCGAAAGACTAACAAATTCTTCCCATCCCAAGCCAAAGACTGAGCTAAGGCACATTCGGAGGGTTCTCTTGGCCGACCGAAACATCTAAGGAGAAACTCAAGACCAACTCTTTCCTATACAGAGGTGTCTCCTCGGGTCTATGTAAAACGCTCTTCATCTGCCCTACCGATGGCATAATCACGTCGAATAGTTCTACTTTACGGAGTCCTAATTGGGTCGTAAATAACGTAACTCCGATGTTCTGAAAGGCTATTAACAGACACTCAAGGGCTTCCCGGTAACTTTACATCGAGCTCCCCAAGGGTCGAGCGGTTCACGAGTATACCGCTCGCCTAAGAATAAAAAGATAAATAACGTACAGAAGGCATCACAAGCGTTTTAATTTACATGAATATAAATTCCATACTTCGGCATGCAGGTCAGCAACATAAGAAAATTAGGCCTTCTAGGGCTGACACAAACTTGGGCTTAAACCTGCTACTTCTCGTTTGATACTGCGACACCTGTACGCTAACGTCTTAACAAGCGGCATCAAGATAAACATCAATCGACTAAAAGCGAACGAATAATATTGCACCCACCCCATTTTCGGTGCTATGGTGCTTATTCCCTGCAAATAGATAATATACAACTTCCACGGAGTCTCCTCCGGGAATCCCAGAACATCACCAACCCGGCTTACACATCCAGATGGACTTCAAACAGCAAGCCTAACTCCGTACTCATGGTTCCGGATAGTAAATGCAATTAACCGTGGGGATGTACACATCAACCCATCAGATATCACCCTTCACCCACCCGCTGGTGGAGAAGGGCTTACATGCAAAGATGTTAATTAAGGGCTTCACCTGCCCAACAAGACATTTTGTTACCCTTGACGCGTGTTTTGACAGAGCCGCAACCGTATATCTTGCATGAGGCTCGATGCCTAGTGACTGTAGCGACAGTCCATGCATGAATCCAGTCTCCACCAGAGGGTTGGAGGCTCCAAGATATTTTTTCCTATGGTCGTGCTTCTCCCTAGCCAATCGTGTTTTGCAATACGCTGAGAATGAGACTCCCGGCTGTTCTTTCTGAAGGTGGTGCGGGGAGAGGAGCTCCTGGCCGACCTAGCTATGCACGGCGACAGGAGAGTTAATCCCGGCCATCCTTCCTCCAGGCAGCTATGATGGGCGAGATCCAGGGCTCGTCTTCTATAGGCAGTGATAGCAGAACAACTCCTTGGCTTTTCTCACTGCAGGTGGCGACGGGAGAGAGCCGATGGTCGACCGCTACTTGATCCAGGAGGTTGACGACCGGCGAGATAGACGCGGTCTACTAAACAACCCCAACCGGTTTTTAGGTTTGCCCCCCCCACAACCCCCCCCCCCCCCCCCCCCCCCCCCCCCGCTGCTGGACCCAATCCCCCACCTTCTTCTTCCCAAACTTCAACACATATATATATACAAGAGTCGTGCACGGGGGACCCCGTGCGAGCAACATTCGTCGTGGGTGCGATTTGCAAGGGTGCACCATTTGTCGTGGGGACGACATTTGGCTGAGGCAGCACGCGACATTTGTCGAGTGGGCGACATTTGTCGTGGGAGCGACATTTACTGGGGGCGAATTTGTCGTGGATGCGAATTCGTTCTCAAAATCTACCATATGTCGAACAGGATGGCTAAACAGACGAATCATTTTTGTCGTCTGCAAGTTGGGTTTTCGACCGCATCTATAAGATGAGTTCTCAAAGTAAGAAGAAATGACTAAAAAGACCACCAAGATCCGGCCCAAATAAATAAAAAGGAGGGGGGAGCCTTGGGTGGTCTTCGGACTCATCTAGGCGGGCTTCGCGTGTTATATGTGTCCTGGCTACGCCCGCCATATACATATGAATCAAAATGACCGTAAAAAAATCTAAATCACCTTCATATGTTTTCACATACAAAAAGACCCAAATAAATGAAAAGGAGAGTTGATTATATGAGGGGTATTTAAGGAATAAATGTTTCCCATTATGGAGGGTATTTTGGGCATCCAAATGTTACACCATGCTCTTTTGCTCTTTGTTTATAGTATAAAGATATATATACTAAATATATATTATAATATTAAACATATATTTATAAATAATAAATATTTATATATATATATTTAGACCTAATCAACTTAAAGCCTTTACATATAAAATCTCCACAAGCATGTACGAGTTCTCGCACATCCTCGAACGGGGCTGTACCAAATCATCGCCCATAACATACCCCTAGCCCATTATCTGGGGAGGGTCCCACTTGGCCGAGTACGGGGTTGTACAGAATCCCCGTTCTTTTCGAGCGAGTTCCATGCACGAAAAGAATGTCCAACCCCAAGTATCCTGGGAGTGGGAGCCGACCGAAAAAAATTGATAGAATTCCTCACTTGGAGATAAAGGGGGGCCCTACACCAGGGGCTTACTTTTCACAGTCCTGTTAGATATTTCAACATGCGTATCACTTGTTGATGCGCGGAAACGGCACCGCCTAGTTAATGGGTTGTTTGATCTCACAATCTAGGCAAAGAAGAGGGTTGCGGGGATAGAGGAGAAAGAGAGGAATCTTCTGAGTGCTTGAGAGTGGAGCAAGATCTTGTTCAAGGGATGCGGGGATGGAAAGGAGGAGAAGAGGTTTGCTGAGAACAGCTGGGAAGGCTGATGATCAGCGGAGAAGGTTGATGATCAGCAGAGGAGGTTGATCCGGAGCTGTCGAGCAGACGGTTATTTTGACGGTTGTGCTTGCAGGTTGACGCCGAGAGATTTGAGCTGAGAGGAAGAGAGGGGGCTGCTAGCAGCGGCAACAGCAGACTTCGCCCGCCACGACTTAAATGCCACTCTTGCGACAGGATTTCCTTTGATTAATATTGAGTTGTTACAGCTTGTATTACACCTTCACATGAGAAAGCAATAAATGGTACAAAGGGGGAAGCTGGCGGCTAAGGAAAGGAGGTGCTAGAGAGGAGGCCGCGTAGACCGGGGACTAAGGCCGGCAGGCCACGCGGTTACAAAAAGAGAGGGCATAGATTGAGAGCAGGAGTCCACAAGAGGTGAAGAGTTGAGCTTGCCGTGGGTTGTCTTCGAGCGTGAGAGCGATGAAACTGTCTAGACCCCCCTCAAATGAGAGGCATGGGGTCTATTTATAGGCCCGAGTAGGTAACAGTTTTCAGTGACATTACCCCCGGTGAGGCGGTAGCTTGTGCGATTAAAAACTTATGTCCGCCGAGTCCGCGGAGTCCGAATGAGGCCACTCGGACTGGAACTGTCTTCTGGAGGTGGTTCTGCTGCCTAGCGGACTGGGAATAGCCCGCGCCTACTGATCGAGCCCGCGCCAAGACTGCGGGCTGAGGAGGTTATCCACCTGCTATTGCAGAGGCGGGTGCTGGAGGCTGGGTGGCAGACTGTGCAATGAGTCCTCCCCTGCTGAGGTGAGCGAGGATGCGCTAAGTGTGCGAGCTTAGGGACATCTACTGAGTCCGCAGAGTTCAAACTAGGTCATGCAGTCTGGGACTTGCTTATGGAAGAGGTGCTGCTGATGGCGGACTGGCAAGAGTCCATTCCTGCTTGGGAGAAGCGAGTGCTGGAGGCTGAGGTTCATCAATATAGGCAGACTAGAAGGTTTGACTGCACTTCGAGTCCGCCCAACTCGCGGTCAATGGGGCATGCCCGCTGATCTTTGCGCGTAGCCGGAGAGCTGGCGTGTCCGTGCCCCTTAGGCGGACTGAAGGAGTAGGTTGACCATGCTGCTGGAGTCCGTAAACAGTTAAATTGGCCGATTGGGCGACCTGGCGGACTGACGAGGCAAGTCGCCTCATCTGATGAAGTCTGCCGTCTATTGAAGGGAAAGGATTGTCGCGCCTGCTGGGTGACAGGGGATGGGCGACCTTTCGGACTGATGAGGCATGTCGCGCATGTTGGCGAGGTGGAAACAGGGGTAGCTGGCTGGCGGCCTGTAGTCAGGTAGCCAATCTGGCTATGCTGCAAGCTGGAGGGTTGTCGATGCTGGTGAGGGTCTGCGGCCTAGAGGCAGGCCACTAGTCATTGTGGCGGTCTGGTTGGATGGACATCCGAGTCCGGCAAAGGGGGACCTATTGAGACAAACTTGCAGTTTAGCTGACAAGGGGCATGACCTGCAGGGGCGGACTACAGAAGCAGTCCACGTCCAATGCAGACCAAAGGAACAACGCACCGCCTGGGCGGTCAGACTGTTGAGACCGCCCAAGCTGTGCGGCCTGAGCGGACAGAAAATCCTGTCCGTCCATCCTAAAATGTCGCAACCTCCCGGAGGAACCTAGAGCAGGCCGCCACTAGCGAGCTGGCTGCCTTTGGAAGGATCGCCGATTTCGGGGTTAACATAATCCCCGCACTTTTTAGGTTCTGAAGTGAACTTCGAAAAAGTTGGAGACCCAAGAAAATCGTGATCCACCCCAAAGAAAAGGAAAGGGGCAAGGGAGATAGAACCTGATGTCTCTTCTTAGGAGGAGTTTGCCAATACTTATCTTTTTCCTGCAAGCAAAAAAGTTAGTGTAGGCATGTACGGAAGGTACGTCTTGCGTGTAACTGAGTTTGCCTTTGCAAAACGAAGAAGATGTGTCTTCCACTGAGTTCTACAAAACGAAGGTGAGAGGAAAACTTGGAAGCATAATAACTTGCAAGTACCTGATAGTGGCCTGCAAGCACCAGTTATCATCTACAAAAAGAAGAGAAAGAGACATTCGTGAAGCGGAAAATAAATTGTAAGTACCTGCAACGGGACTTGCAAGAGTTTGCTGGTTTCTGCAAAAGAGAAGTTAGAAACAAATTTGGGAGTAAATAAAAAGCCGCAAATACCTGAAGGCACTTACAGCTATCTGCTGGTCCCTGCAGGAAAAGTGTTAGAAGCAGACATGATATATGAAGGTTACAAGTACCTGTGAAGAAACTTGCAAGCATCTGCTGATCTCTGCAAAATGAGAGTTAGAAGCAGACATGATATATGAAAGTTGCATGTACATGTGAAGAAACTTGCAAGCATCTGCTGATCTCTGCAAAATGAGAGTTTAGAAGCAGACATGATATATGAAAGTTGCAAGTACTTGTGAAGAAACTTACAAGCATCTGCTGATCTCTTTAAAATGAGAGTTAGAAGCAGACATGATATATGAAAGTTGCAAGCATCTGCTGATCTCTACAAAATGTGAGTTAGAAGTAGACAAGATATATGAAAGAAGGTTGCAAGTACCTATGATGAAACTTGCAAGCATCTACTGATCTCTGCAAAATGAGAGTTAGAAGGAGCCATGATATATGAAAGTTGCAAGTACCTGTGAAGAAACTTGCAAGCATCTGCTGATCTCTGCAAAATGAGAGTTAGAAGCAGACATGATATATGAAAGTTGCAAGTACCTGTGAAGAAACTCGCAAGCATCTACTGATCTCTGCAAAATGAGAGTTAGAAGCAGACATGATATATGAATGTTGCAAGTACCTGTGAAGAAACTTGCAAGCATCTGCTGATATCTGTAAAATGAGAGTTAGAACCAGACATGATATATGAAAGTTGCAAGTACCTGTGAAGAAACTTGTAGGTGCCTGTTAATCACTGTAAAGAAAAGAGTGAGCAGCATACATAATATAATGAGCTAAGCTACAAGTACCTGAGCAGAACTTGTGAATGCTAACTATTGATGAGATAAGATGGATATGATCAAATTAGCAGAGTAGAAACTTGACGAATTCTGCCAATCTTAACTAGATTCCAATAGCATGGCTTGATGATCAAGGAGAGTTAGATTCCTTAATCAATGTTTGATGTCATTAACATTTGATAAGAGTAATGGATCTTATATAAGTAGAGAGCTTGTAAGTCATCATCTGATAGATCTTATGTAGGCAACGCATATAAGATGAGCATAAGTAAAATGAATGTTTGCTAATCCTTTTGGTAGGTCGGATTTAACATATTCACCTGTGAAAGAGGCAGTTGAGAAAAAAGAGGTCTATACCCGTAGATGACCAAGAAAGACTGGATGCTTTCACATGAGATCAACTATGGGCCTTATGCATCGCTTTCCTGAGAAAGGTCATCACGAGTATAGTCCTACTAAGTGCGGGCTAGCCATGCATCCTGTAGAAGGGCACAAAAGAGAAAAGCATGGGAAATCTTGAGAAGGATCGCTAGATACACAGCTCTCATGCCTCTGGTTACAACATCACTGATCAATGAGACTAGTTGCGCCGAGTTGCCTAAAGCATTGCTTGTTTGTGGAAAGATCAGTGGAGTTGTGGATCCCGCGACGGCATGGATTGAGAGTACCATAGAGTGTTTGGCCATCACAGTTGTGAGATTATCGAAGAGATAAGGCTACGCTCTATCGTCATTGCTTGTCAAGAAAAGATCACTGTAACTGTAACGTATCCTTAACGGAGCACAACAGAGCTAACACATGGTACTTCCTGACGCACACTTTATGTCAGATACTGGCTAGGATCTGAAGTCCCGTATTCCTCCACATGAGAGTTGGATATCCCCCACTACACATATGCGAAAACTCCCTGCGATATGTGGTCATTGTGGCCTTACGCCGGAATCCAATCTCGAATGGGCCTATAGCAAGACTCGGTGATATCTCAGTAGTTCAGTGATCTCTTTGGCAAAGAGAAAAAAGTGGAAGAAGCACTCCAAAAATGGAAATGTGTAAGTATAGGATCCCTGGAGTAAATTTTAATGAAATGCAAGAAGGAACACTTAGAAGTGTTTCAAGATGAAAATGTTCAAAGAGTAAGAGTATAGATAACCCATCATGGTTGTGAAAAAACTTTGAAGAACTGTGAAGTCCTTTGTCGGCTTAGAATAGTCTTCCAAGCACTCCCTCATCATCGGCATCAAAGCATTTAACAACATTGTTAACAACAAGGAGAGGGTGCTCTTCGACTAGGCTCACTCCTCTTGAGCAGCAAGGAATTTCTGCAACTTCTTTACCCTTTGAGGTTGCTGGATCAGGGCGATCATCTTTGGGAAGCAGGTCACTCATCTTACCCTACCGTAGCATCCTTTGCACTAGTTGGCGGAGTGCTCGGCAGTTCTCTGTCAGGTGGCCTGGCTCTTTGTGGAATTAGCAATATGGATCTGAGTCTTTAGATCTTTGATTAGCTGGTCGATAAGGCCTTTTGTAGTTAGCCTTATCTTTCATGAATTGGCTTACTTCTTGCATGGATTCATCTAGTTTAGACTCATGCAAGTCATCGTCTTGCTGTTGATGGACCGTAGCTGTTTGCAAAGATGGAGCTGCTAGCTGCAATGGATCTCGAGTACGATCGTGGTCCTGGAAGGGATATCGATGGCATTGAAATCTTCTTTGCCTCCTTGAGTGAGTTTGGAAATCTTTCCGAGGAGACCTCGGAGGTTGCTTGTGAGAAGGATCTTTCTCTGATATAAGCCTTGAGATGAAGCCCGGGTTGCTCTTTTCACCTCGGAAGTATGAGTTGGCTAAAGTAATAAATACTTGGTACGTGCTTGGTGCTCAGACATTGGCTTCAAACTTGAGTGGCCCTTCACAAAGAACGTGGATAAGAGCCACTCGGTACATTTCTTGACCAACAATCTCGATGACAAAGATTTCTCTCTGGAATAGATCAACGAACTGAGACCAAGTCTACTTCTCACGTTGCTTGATCTCAAAGAGGGATTCTGGACCGCCCTTTCTCTTAGTTGAAGTAGATAATCTGAGCAAGAACTCCCTTCGCAGATCAGCAAAGGAAGTGATGGACTGAGGGAGAAGATAATTGAACCAATCCCTCACTTGTCCATCAAAAGTTGTGACAAGGAGTTTACACTTAGTTGCATCTGAGAGAGTTTTGAGAGCAAAGACTGATTTGAAAGCTTGAAGGTGCTTCGTTGGATCAGTCTCTCCAGTGTAGATTGGTAAACGGGGCTCTCCGAAATTAGCTGGAGTAGGTTCATGATGAACATTCTCTGTAAATGGTGAAAGCTCTTCCTGTTCTCCTACATCATAAGGATAAAAGGGATCATAAGCTGCACTACAAAAGAAGCAGGAGGTTAAAAGGGAAAAGTTACTGCAGCAGCAAAGGTAGGAGCTGATGGGTAAGGATGACTTCCCTGAAAGTTGAGAAATATTGCAGGACTTCCACGAGATGCTTCCCGGATGAAGTTTTGACGAGCTACAAACTCTTCATCTTGAAGTCGCAAAGGGGCTGCAGGCCCTTGCGGAAAGGTTGCTTTATAAGGTGGATAGACCGGTGGTTAAGCTGGAGGATAAGCCTTTTGATGCTCCAGTGTTGGCGCTGGATTGATCGGAGCAGCTGGGGCAACTAGAGCTGCTGTCGTTTGAGTGTAATCGTTGTGTGATCACAATAACCATTTGGTTGATTGCTTGGAACTGCTGAGCATTTTTACGGCATGATTGCTCGAAGGCCTCCCAGAGAGGATCATCTCTAGGACATGATTGAGCAAGGTTCTTGGCTGAATGATGATCTGTCATGGTTAACTGTCGATGTTCACCATTTATTCGGATCTGAAGGTCACGTGTTAACTATTGAGGCACGGAAACGACACTGCCTAGTTAACGGGTTGTTCGATCTCATAAGCTAGGTGAAGAAGAGGGTTGTGTGGATAAAGGAGAAAGAGAGGAAGCCTCTGAGTGCTCGAGAGTGGAGCAAGCGCTTGATCAAGGGTTGTGGGGACTGAAAGGAGGAGAAGAGGTTTGCTGAGAACAGCTGGCAAGGCTGATGATCAGCGGAGAAGGTTGATGATCAGCAGAGGAGGTTGATCAGGAGCTGTCGAGCAGATGGTTACTTTGATGGTTGTGCTTGTAGGTTGATGCCAAGAGAGTTGAGTTGAGGAGAAGAGAGGGGGCCACTAGCAGCGGCAATAACAGACTTCTCCCGCAGCGGCTTAAATGCCACTCTTACGACGGACTTTCCTTTGATTAATATTGAGTTATTACAGCTTGTATTACACCTTTACATGAGAAATCAATAAAGGGTACAAAAGGGGAAGCTGGCATCTAAGGGAAGGAGCTGCTAGAGAGGAGGCCGTGCGGATTGGGGACAGAGGCTGACAGGTCACGCGGTTACAAAAAAAGATGGCGAGGATTGAGAGCAGGAGTCCGCAGGAGGCGAAGAGTTGAGCTTGTTGTGGGCTATCTTCGAGCGTGAGAGAGATGAGACTGTCCAGACCCCCCTAAAATGAGAGGAATGGGGGTCTATTTATAGGCCCTAGGAGGTAACGACTTTTGGTGACGTTACCCCCGGTGAGGCGGTAACTTGTGCGAGTAAAGACTTGAGTACGCCGAGTCTATCGAGTCCGCATGAAGCTGCGCAGACTAGAACTATCTTCTAGAGGTTGTTCTGCTTCCTAACAGACTGGGAAGAGTCCGCGCCTGCTGATCGAGGCTTGCTGTGCCTGCTGGGTGATAATGTATGGGTGACCGCGCCAAGACTGCACTGTGGTTGGTTCGGTGCATCGCCGCGGGCTCGCTCGGGAGGAGGTTATTTGTCTGCTGCTGCGACTATTCTTACTCCTAGGCGGGTGCTAAAAGACGGAAAAGCAAAAGAGGAGGCTGAGTGGCGGACTGCGCAATGAGTCTGCCCCTACTGAGGTGAGCGAGCATGCGCTAAGGGTACGAGCTTAGGGACATTCACTGAGTATGTACTAGGCCGTGCGGTCTTAAATTAAAATGAAAATGGCTTCAATTATTATAAATCATTTCAAATGACTACCTTCTGAAAGAGGTGCTGCTGATGGCGAACTGGGAGGAGTCTGTGCCTGCTGGGGAGAAGTGAATGCTGGAGGCTGAGGTTCATCAATATAGGCGGAAAAATAAAGAAAGAAAAATTACAAATCCTACTCAAACTGGAAGGTTTGACTGCACTTCGAGTCTTCCCAGCACACAAACACACACACTCATGAAGATTAAGAAGCAGTGTTCATACACTCACACACACAAATAAAAACGAGACATGCCCGCTGATCAAAGTTTTTGGAAAATTTGCCAACATTTTCATTCTTATGATGTTATGAAAGTGAAAAAAAAGGTGGGTGAAAAGAACAAAAGAGCCTGAGAGAATCTCTTTTATAAATTCTGGTGCGTCCGCACTACACACACACACACACCTAAAAGAAGAACCAAGGATAAAAAGGAGAAGGAAAGTTGGCTGACTGAAGGAGTAGGGTGACCATGCTGCTAGAGTCTGTAAACAGCTCAATTGGCCGACTGGGCGACATGGCGGACTGACGAGGCAAGTCGCCCCATCAGCTAAAGTCCGTCATCTATTCAAGGGAAAGGCTTATTGTGCCTGCTGGGTGATAATGTATGGGTGACCTGCCGGACTGACAAGGCAGGCGAAAATAAATGGAAATGACGCGCATGTTGGCGAGGTGGAAACTGGGGTAGCTTGATGGCGGCCTGGGGTCAGGTCGCCAATCTGGCTATGCGGCGAGCTGGAGGGTTGTCGACGCTCGTGAGGGTCTGCGGCCTAGAGGCAGGCCGCTTGTCGTTGTGGAGGTCTGGCCGGATAGACATCCGAGTCTGGAAAAGGGGGAATTGTTGAGACAAACTTGCGGTTTAGATGACAAGGTACGCGACCTACAGGGGCGGAGTGCAGAAGCAGTCCGCGGCCCCTGCCGACCAAAGGAACAACGTGTGGCCTGGGCGGTCAGACCGCTGAGACCACCCAAGCCATGCGGCTTGAGCGGACAGAAAAGCATGGCCGCCCATCCTAAGACGTCGCGACCTCCAGGAGGAACCTGGAGTAGGCCGTGACTAGCGAGCTGGATGCCTTTGGAAGGATCGCCTATTTCGGGGTTAACATCACTAGCCTGTGTTTTTCCTCCTAGGCTCATCATCAACAACATACACAATATTTAATACACTACAACATAACTAATAATCAACTCTTTTCAAAGAGGGGGAAAAGGCATACCTGTGACTAAAATTAAAGACCCCCGAAATATCCACACATAAAAAACAACTAGAATACTAAAATTCATTGACAAAATTACATTTTGTCCATGCCATTATAAGTGGCCCATATCAGTATCATTGAAACACTTAGTATTTACTTCTCCAAGATTTGAAATTGCCCCTATAGATTTAAAGAAATAAAAATAGCTTCTTCTGATACTAGTTGCATGCCACCATCACACAAAATCAGGTTGTGAACATTATTGAGCTAAGGGTCAGCCTATCTAACGTTCAGGCATGATGATATGCTGAAGGTGAGGATGATCTCATAAGAAATTTCCAACATATCATAAGATTTCTATTCTTGAAAAATCAGTACTACTCCAAATCTTGAAAATTGAAAAGTTTTTTTTAAAACAAAGTTGTTTTCTTCTTAAGAAAAAATAAAATAAGTACTCTTGGTCAGGACAAAACCACATGACTCTCAACGGTAAGGAAACATGGCCAACTCTTTCAGGAATAAATAGTCCGTCATTCTTGTGATATGTTCTTAACTCCCAGTTATTTTTATCACGATTACTTAATTTTTCAAAACTAGAATATGTATGAGATACATGGTTAGTATAAAAGAAATATTTGAGAGCAAGGCTCTTCCAAAGAAAAAATACAAGAGCAAAAGCAAATTATCAAATTTTTTTGTGCATGGAACATGGGAATAAAATGGCCGATGGAATATACCGCTCGAAGTAACCTTAAACTCCAAACAACCCTCAACCTCAGAGTGACCCTACAGCCCTGCCAGCTAGGCGAGAGCCTATGCAACGGGATCCTCTCGGGGTCTTGCTTAGTTTTTCAATTCTTTCCTCGAAGTCCCTTCCTTTCCCCCCAGGTGTGCCTACAGCCCTGCATAGCTAATGAGAGCCTGGACAACGAGTCTACCCGAGGCCGAGCATGCCATCCAGCCCTGCCAGCTAGGAGAGTCTACGCAGCGAAATTCACCACTCGGGTATTCCCTTACCCCCCCCCCCCCCCCCCCCGGGGGTGGAGCCTACGACCATGCCAACTAGTGAGAGCCTGGCATCGAGTGTACCCGGGGCCGAGTGTGCATTCCAGAGCTGCAAGCTAATGGGAGCCTGAGCAACGGAATCCTCCCGGGGTCTTGCTAAGTTTCTCAATTCTTTCCTCAAACTCCCTTCCTTCCCCCCAGGTGTGCCTACAGCCCTGCCCAGCTAATGAGAGTATGGACAGTGAGTCTACCCAGGGCCGAGCATGCCATCCAGCCCCACTAGCTAGGAGAGTCTACACAGCGGAATCATAACTCGATATTTTCCCTTACCCGCCAGACGAGCCTATGACCATGTCAGGTAGTGAAAGCCTGACAGCTGGTCTACACGGGGCCCAGTGCGACTTCTAGACCTGCCAGCTAATGTGAGCCTGAGTAGCGGGATCCTCTCGTGGTCTTGCTTAGTTTCTTAATTCTTTCTTCAAACTCCCTTCCTCCCCCCCCCCCAAGTGTGCCTACAGCCCTGCCAAGCTAATGAGAGCCTGGACAACGAATCTACCCGGCGCCGAGCATGCCTTCCATCCCTTCCAAATAGGAGAGTCTGCGTAGCGGAATGACCACTCGAGGAATTCCATTACCCCCCCCCCCCCAGGAGAGCCTACAGCCCTGCCAGCTAGTGAGAGCCTGGCAGCGGGTCTACCCGAGTCTGATTGTGCCTTCTAGACCTGCCAGCTAATGGGAGCCTGAGCTGCGGGATCCCCTCAGGGTCTTGCTTAGTTTCTTAATTTTTTCCCTGAACTCCCTTCCTTTCTCGCAGGTGTGCCTACAGCCCTGTCCAGCTAATGAGGGCCTGGACATCGAGTCTACCCAGGGCCGAGCGTGGCTTCCAACCCTACCAGCTAGGAAAGTCTGCGCAGTAGAATCACCACTCAAGGTATTCCCTTGACCCCCCAGGCGATTCTATGGCCCTGCCAGCTAGTGAGAGCCTGGCAGCGGGTCTACCCATGGCCGAGTATGCCTTCCGGACCTACTAGTTAATGGGAGCCTGAGCACCGGGATCCTCTCGGGGTCTTGCTTTATTTCTCAATTCTTTCCTCGAACTACTTTCCTTTCTGCCCAGGTGTGCCTACAGCCCTGCCCAGCTAATGAGAGACTGGACAACAAGTCTACGCGGGGCCGACCCTGCATTCCAGCCCCGCCAGCTAGGAGAGTCTGCGCAGCAGAATCACCACTCGAGCTATTCCCTTAACCCCAGGCTATCCTACGGCCCTGCCAACTAGTAAGAGCCTGGCAGTGGGTCTACCCGGGGCTGAGTCCGCCTTCCAGACCTGCCAGCTAATGGGAGCCTGAGTAGCGGGATCCTCTCGGTGTCTTGCTCTCCAAAGAACCTCCAACCTTAGCCTGGCCATCCATATAAACAACCTTTGTCCCTGCGATACGACAACATTGTACCAAAAGTTGTCGAACTTGTTTCCAAGTAGAAAGAAAACAAACCCTTCTTTTTTATGAATTTATTTTGTTCCTGAAGGACACCTTTGGAATTCATAAAAATGATAACCAACACCTTGAATATGTTATGCAGAATAATGAACTCACACTATCCGAAGCATTCCAAATCTGATCCTAAAGCACTCCAATTTGATCCCAAAGCATTGCAAGTTTGATATCATACTTTCAAATAGTTTTTCATTTAAACGATTACCACAAACTACTTAGTATTTTAAATGATATGAAACGTCAACCAGAATAGTATATAAATGCAATTAATCAATATATCAACTTTGACATCAGGATAAGCTTTGGTTTACGTAATGTTTAAATAATATGATATGCATTGGAGGATTTAATTTAAATAAAAAACCCGAGGTTTAGTACTTGCAAAATTCCATGAAATAGTGGGGAGACCAATATGATCATACAGAGACTATGTTCCAAATTTCATAATTATATCGATCATAGTTTAAGAATCATTAAATTTATTCAATCACCATAAGTTACATGTGACATAATTAGGCCATTATTTAATTCATCAAAAATAATATAAATCCTTCAACAAAATCCCTAAAAGTACAACTTTAACAGAATACTAACAACATAAATCTTCATTCTAAACTTGGTTTCAAGATGATTCATGGTTTGAGAAATATTCATCACATGCAAAAGATACCGAGCTAAGTCACGACATAATTAGATGAACAGTTCATTTCCTCAAACAGGTGCAAATTATACTCCAAATGCTATGTATTTCCAACAACAACTACAAATGGGATATTAAATAAACATATAGAATTATGCTTCAAGAAGATTCATGATTTGGGTAATATTTATGGAACGCAATCTCAAAAGTCTAAGTGTACATGAAAAAATTGAGTCAACATTTGAATAAACCAAACCCATAGCTTTAGATATCTAAATGAGAGTTAATTTTGTCCATGAAGGGGTTATCTAATTCATATACTCATCGTAAAATTTTGTGTCAGGATTTTCATGGTAATATCCTTTTATTTCATAAAAATGGCACTTTAATAATGTGTAAATCACCATCGAAGCCTTAATATAGACTGCCCAAAAATCCTAAAATTCATGGATGGGATGAGTCCAAGTATGAGGACCTTACATACAAAGTGCCAGCGCATGAGCCTGGTCGTCACTTGGTTCCACTTCTATAGCCATGACGTATGCCTGAGTTCTTCCGTACTAGCCACTCTCCACGCTCACCGTACCATAAATGTTGAATCCGAAATTCGGTCTCTAAGGAGTTCGGGGTCACAAAATAGGGGTGACCGTGCACCTACTACACTCAAATGAACGATTTATACACAAGATTTGTAACTCAAAGGACAGACCCAAAGTCTCAGCATGGAGGTCCCACCGTATACCCGAAAGACTAACAAATTCATTCCCTCCTATGCCAAAGACTGAGCTAAGCCACCTTCAGAGGGCTCTCTTGTGCGACCGAAACATCTAAGAGAAACTCAAGACCAACTCTCTCCTATCCAGAGGTGCCTCCTCCGGTCTATGTAAAACGTTGTTCATCCGCCCTACCAATGGCGTAATCTCGCCGAACTGTTCTACTTTACGCAGCCCCAATTGGCAGGACAGCAACGTAACTCCGTTGTTCTGAAAGGCTATTAACACACCCTCAAGGGTTTCCTGGTAACTTTACCTCAAGGTCCCCACGGTGCGAGCAGTTCATGAGCATACCGCTCTCCTAAGACGAAAAAGATAAATAACATACACAAGACATCACAGGAGTTTTAATTTACAGGAATATAAATTCCATACTTCGGCACGCAGACCGACAATACAAGGAAATTAGGCCTTCTAAGGATGGCACAAACTTTGGCTTAAGCCTGCTACTTGTCGCTTGATACTGCAACACCTGCATGGCAACATCTCGACAAGCAGCGTCAAGCTAAACATCAGACGACTAAAAGCAAACAAATTATATTGCACCTACCCATTTTTCGGGGCAATGGTGCTTATTCCCTCCAAATAAATAACATACAACTTCAACGTAGTCTCCTCCGGGAACCCCAGAACATCACCAATCCGGCTTAAACATCCAGATGTGCTTCACACAGCGTGCCTAAATCCATACTCACGCTTTCGGATACTAAATACAATTAACTGCGGCGATGTACACATCAACCCGTCGGATATCACCCTTCACCAACCCGCTGGTGGAGAGGCTCTTCAATGCAAATATGTTAATTGAGGGTTTCACCTGCCCAAGAAGAAACTTCGTTACCCTTGACACATGTTTTGACGAATCAGCAACTGCATATCTTTCTTTCGGCTCTATGCCTAGTGACTGTAGCCACTGTCCATGCATGGATCCGGTCTCCACCTAAGGGTTGGAGTCTCCAGGACAATTTTTCACATGGCCGAGCTTCTCCCTAGACAATTGTGTTCTAGACAAAGACAAGAATGAGACTCCCGGCTGTTCTTACTGAAGGCGGTGCCGGGAGAGGAGCTCCTGGCCGACATAGCTCTGGGCAGCGACAGGAGAGTAAATCCTAGCCAGCATTGCTCCAGGCAGCTGCGATGGGGGAGAGCCAGCGCTCGGCTTCTATAGGAAGCGATAGGAGGAAAAAACCTCTGCTTCTATCACTCCAGGCAGCGACGGGTGAGAGCCGAGGGTCGGCCGCTGCTTGATCCAGGAGGCTGCGATGGGAGATGATCAGGGATCGTGATTGGAAGCTTGTTCAGCGCCCCCTCTGCAGAAGAACCCCGATCGGGTTTTTAGGGTTGCCCACTCCTCTGTCATGGAACCAATCCCCCTCCATCTTCTTCCCATACTTCAACATATATATATAATAAATATATATATTATGATATTAAAAATATAAATATATATAATAAATATATATTTATATATATATTTAGACCAAAACTACTTAAAGCCTTTACATATAAAATCTCTACACGCATGTACGAGTCCTCGCACGTCCTCGAACGGGGATATACTAAATCATCGCCCATAGCATACACCTAGTCTGTTATCTGGGTAGGGTCCCACTTGGCCAGTTATGGGGTTGTACACCTATGTGTACGCTTCAATTAAACACCCACCCCATTTTAATTTGCCGAGTCGTTACATTTTCAATGTCATACCTTTACAAGTTAATCATTTATTTGCTCGAAGTTCAACTTAGCATGCTCGTAGTAACATTCCTATACATGTTCATATAGTTATCTTAGTAGTCAAGCATGGGTGAATACTCATCTAAACCCATTGTACTCATGAGATTAGCTCAGCTGTATGTGGAATACGTATAAGTAATCTTGAATCTAACCTCCAAAAATTATGGCCTGGTAGAGACTATCATTTCTTTAAGTTCACGAGTTATCACCACTTACACACACCAAAAATAAATATAATTCGCACTATCCAATATATGCAAGGTTGAATTTATTCATTCCTTTGTCCGTAGAATATGCTTGCATTGTCTACTCCTGATCAAATTACTAAGTTCACTAAGCATGATAGTGTGTTCTTAACCCGCAAAGTGGGCATTTCAAATTCTCCAAACTATTATGATGTTTGATTCTAAGTATAATAACATGTTCATAATCATATGTTGCTCTCAAAATCTCAAATCTTTTTGAAGATGATTATTATATCATCAAACACTTTTGTTTTGATTCTTGTGATCATAAAAGTCACATTTAAATGATCGTACTTATAATATACATCTTCCAATTCAGTATGGTTTTTCACTTGATTTTCAATTTTCTGGAGTCGTTATACTCCCAATTCTACCCTTTTAATATGTAATAGTCATGGCCACTTTCCTAGCTATGCAAAATTTCCAATCATTCTTCTAACTTGTACTGAATTATCAATTCATATTTGCTCTCTCTTGCGATATATCTGAGTTCATTGATCAAATCCTTAACTGATAATATACTCATCAATCGTGTGTTACAATGATTGGGTTAAGGTGTTAGGGCATCTAGGAACGTGCTTTGTTGAGGTAACACATGTTTGGTCCATTGATACAAATGATCATGATTTGTAAGAAGTCAAACAAGTCAATGATATACACCAAGTTGTATTTGATATGGTTGCAAGTTAATGCATGCAGGTTAGTCCTTGTTATAATGATAGGACAAGTGGAGACAAAGAAGTTAGTTGGATAGGAAAGAAATTACCTAAGTCCATAGGCGTATAGTGGAGTAAGCTCACTCAATGCCAGATGGCTTAAGGAAGGAAGCTGGATGAAGAAATGCAGCTAAGTCGACAGGCGTTGAGTTTAGGCAGTTCAATCAACGCCATAGCACAAAAAGTGTTGAATAAAGTCGGGTCTGTCAAAGCCTAAGAAGTGGAAGCTAGAAAAATAGTCCGGTCTGTCAAAGCCTAAGAAGTGGAAGCTAGAAAAATAGCTAAGTCCACAGGCATTCAGTGATGTCAACTCTCTCAACACCATGCAGCATAATTCGTCGAGTATTGCTTCCTAAGTCAAAGCCACAGAGTTTCTATCAAAGAAAAATAAGCTAAGTCCAGAAGGATTGAGTGAAGCCAGTTCACTCAACACCATACTGATTCTATCAATGCTATAGAAGATAGACTGGAAAATTCGTCTAAGTACACATGCATTGAGTGAAGCTAGTTCACTCAACGCCAAATGACAGAAAGCTTTGGGTCAAGCTCTAGTAGTCAAAGCCAAGGGGAAAGAGTGAAAAAGAAAAATGTCTAAGTATAAAATTGGTGAGTGATGAAGCTACACTCAATGCTCTCCACACCATGCAGTGGGGCAGTTGAGGCCAAGTATAAAAGCATTGAGTAATGAAGTTACACACAATGTTCTCAATGTACACAGAGTGATCCGGTGGAATTGTGTTGTAATCTCTAAGGATCCATGTTTTTGGGGTAGTGCCTTGTCTAACATGTTGTTAGAAAGGTGGGAGGAACAGTGGATGTACCAATATACTGGGAACCACTATAAAGTTACTATGTCATCTTGGTGATATTCTTGAAAGCATCAACATTCATATCATAACACATATCATAATCGGTTAAAGGTCTTAAAGAACTCAAAAAGACCTTAATAAACTATTCACACCCCACTAGGTGATTAGTTACCCTTATTTTTAAAGACTTTCAAGTGGTATTAGAGGGAGGTTACTCAAGAAAGGCTTAATAGTCTGAGTAGATCTCCTTGGTAGATGTCAAAAGGTTCAGATGGGTTCAAGAGAGGATCACAAAGATCTAGGATCCATGAATCTTCCTCTTTGCAGGAAGAAGAATTTTTGTATATAGAAGGAAAGGGACAGATTTTTCATGGAGGCATCTGATCCTAGTATCTATATAATTGTTCAGGAAGGACACTTAATCCATATGAAGGTATCTGTCCTGGATGCAGACATTCAGACTCCAAAGAAGTATAATGAAATGACTAAGGATAATGTCATTTTAGCTACAATACAAAAGAGGGCACAAAACATCGTAGTTAGTGCCATAGATGACTCCACCTTTCAAAACTTGGTGCACTACAAGATCTTAAAGGAAATGTGGGACACATTATTAGTTTACGTGGAAGGTACTGAGGAAGTCGGAGATGATAGAAAGATAATGCTCAATCAAGAGTATGAAGCTTTTAGACATATCAGGGAGGAGACCATATCTAGCTTTTATGAAAGATTTTTCAGAACTGTTAATGAGCTAAGGACATATGGCCGGGTCTTTAGCAGCTATGAGCTAAATTATAAGTTTGTTAGGTATCTTACTAGAGACTGGGACATTAAGATATGTGTCATTAGAGAAGTAGTAAAGCTGTCAGATACTCCACCATCTACACTGTTTTGTAAGTTGATGTCATATGAGATGCAACTGAATGTAAGGAAGGAGGAAGAGAATACCAGCAAAGTCCAGGCCAAAGAATCTATTGTGGCCTTCAAGGATGATAGCTCCAAGAGGAGCAAGGAGAATAATCCTTCTCCCCCAAGAAGGCAAGCTGAGTCAGAAAGTTCAGATTAAGAGACATCGTGTTGTAATATGTTTGATGAAGAATTTGCTGCTTTTTCAAGGTAGATTCTAAAGATGATGAAGAAGAAGGGGTGGAGGAGCAAACCTACCTCTTCCTTTCAACACAAGGAGAACTATTACATAGCCAAGAAAAAATCCTCCAAGGAGGGCAGGTATGACACAAAATCTGTTAAAAATGTTTTTAATAAGGTTATCTATTTTTGCTGCAGCAAGCCAGGGAATGTTGTGGCTGAATGTCCTGTGAAGAAGAAGGAGGATGATGAGAAAAATCACCACCATAAGAAGGGCAAGAATGAGAAGACCTTCATTGCTAAGAAGGAGAAAAGTTGGGCTGATGTCTAGATTAGATGAGGAATCTTTCCAAGATCAGCCTAGACCATCTAAGGTACACTCTCCATCCAGTTCTTCATCTAAGTCTAATTATAAGACTAGTCCTAGTTAAAAAGCATCTCAATCATATGATGACAATGGATCTGAAGCAGAGGAAGATGTAAATTCAGTTATTGACAAGTATGGTGTCTTGCTGAATGCTTTCAAGAAAAGCAGGATGCTAGCCAAGAAACAGGCTAAGGAAATATCCTCCCTTCAGCTTGCTGCCCAGCATGCAGAATTGTTGGATAAAAAACTAAAGGAAATCAGTGAACTAGAAATCATTTCCTTCATTCAGATAGGCACCATTGAGTACTAGGAGAACCAAAAGGGACCTGGAATAATTGCTTGAGTGGGAGAGCAGGATAGTGTCTAGCTACTCCAAGACAAGTTCAGTGCTGCCCTTGATAGACTTCTTCTCCTCCCAAAGGTTAATAAAGTGTTGGGTTTCAAGGGAAGAATAAGAGCTTCCAATCCCAAGGGAAAGGGCAAATATCCAATGAATCCACTAGCCTCCAAGCCTCCTATTCAATTCAATAGACTACTGCTACCCCAAATAGGTATGACCAAAAGAGCATCCATGATCACTAGATGAATGACAGGTCTACTTGTGGGAACAAAGGTGTTCTCCACCATGCTGGAAGTTATATCATGGCGGGGGGGAGGGTAAGTGCCTTCAAGGCTCCCCATGAGGAAATTCAAATGGCCCATCCTGGACAATTTATTTTTGGTGCACCAGCCCCTTCACTCAATGGTAAAGTTGCAGATTGTTCTCAGAATACTCCAACCCACCTTAAGACCAAGGGCAAGTCAGTCAATAGACCAGACTTGGGCATCTCAGAGGCCATCAAGAGTGTGCTTTCTAAAAAGAAGGCTGCTGCTGGTAGGGCTCAAGATATCCCAAGCGCTTCCACTACCAGACCCACCACTAGTCAGACTGGGGCTGGGAAACAAAAGAATAGGCCTGCTGCTGCACCTTCTAAACCAAGAGCTGCTGTCAACATCACCATTTGACAAGCTCAGAAAAGAAGATACAACTTCCATGAGTGTTGGTGCTATTGCAAGGTAGGCCACTTTGCTATTGATTGTTGGCACAATCCTAGTTTGCAAAGATCTAATGTTAGCTTGCCTGTCAAAAGAGCTGTAGGTAGGTATTATCAGACTAACATACACCTAGAACCCAATAAATATTGGGCTCCTAAGGTAAAATAAATATGTTTTGCAGGTTAGTCCATTATCTATACCCCTATATGGTCTTGGACAGTGGTTGTTCCAGACACATGACTGGAATAAAGAGCAATCTAAAGGCATTCATTCCAGTAAAAGATGGACCCAAGGTGATATTTTGTGGATCAGAGAGAGGGATCACCAAAGGTTATGGTAAGATTACTAATGGCTTAGTCACTTCCACAAATGTGGCTTATGGGAAGGGTTGCAACACAACCTTATAAGCATAAGCCAATTAT
The DNA here is from genome assembly GCA_039583875.1 of Platanthera guangdongensis. Classification (NCBI taxonomy): domain Eukaryota; kingdom Viridiplantae; phylum Streptophyta; class Magnoliopsida; order Asparagales; family Orchidaceae; genus Platanthera; species Platanthera guangdongensis. The sequence goes on along the minus strand of CM077150.1, from coordinate 201,253,985 downwards.
GTGTTCTTGGTTATGTTATATCTTTCCACAATCATGGTGCCATATTAGGAGATCAAGTGACCAAGAGGTCATTTTGACTGATATTAGGAGTGGGAATGTTTATTGTCTAAATTTTGTTTGTCTAACTTCAGACTCTCTCATTTTCTTAGTTGCAAATGAGAAAGTCTCACACCATGTCAAATGGAAAAAGATGCTAACTCATTTGAATTATAATACTATAGGTAAGCTTTATAGTAAAGAGTTGGTTAGGAATGATCCTAACATGAAGTGCACTAAGGAAGGAATTTGCTATGCATGCCAAAAGGGCAAGCAGACCAAAGCTTTCTTCAAAAGTATTGAGACTAAAGATTCTGTGAGGTGTTTATAACTCTTGCATATGGACTTGTTTGTTTCAATGCTAGTTCATACTCTAGGTATGAAAGGCTACACATTTGTGGTTGTTGATGAATTTTCTAGATTTGTTTGGATTTTCTTTTTGAAGAAAAAGTCTGAAACCCATGATGTCTTCAAGAAATTTGTCAATCAAATACATAATGAGTTGGAAAGTACTGTGGTCAAAATCAGAAGTGATCATGAGACTGAATTTCAATCTGAATGCATGACAAGAATTTGTAAAGAACATGTTATTCAACAAGAGTTTTCCTCTCCAAGAACTCCCCAGCAAAATTAGGTTACTGAGAGGAAGAATATGACTCTCATATAAGATGGAAGAGTTTACTAAATGACACATCTCTCCCAAAATATTTTTGTGCTGAGGCAGTAAATACTGTTTGTCATTTCCTCAACAGGGCTTTTATCACCAAGGGCTACAAAAAGACTGCCTATGAGTTCTTGAAGGGCAAAACACAAAATTTGCATATCTTAGAATCATTGAGAGCAAGTTCTTTATGCTCAACAATGAGAAATCCTATATAACTAATTTTGCTGCCAAGTCCTATGAGGGGATCTTTGTTGGGTACAACAATCATAGTAAGGCTTATAGGATCTATAACTTGACAAGTCAAGTTGTAGTGAAGTTATTTAATGTAGTATTTGATGAGTCGAATATGTTTAACAATTAGCTATCAAGCTCTTCTTCTAGTTTTGTCGGTACTCAACTAGTGTTGGATAAGCTCCCTTTCAAGGAAGCTGCTTTAACAATTCAAGACAAAGTTGAGGGTGTGTGTATTCAAGAGGACGTACAAGGCACACTGGAAGTGGATGAAGATCTACATCATGAAGACCATGATGATGAAGCAAGATATACTCTAATAGTAAGACATCTGGGGGATCATCCAGAATACCAGATTATTGGTGATGTAAGCCAAGAAGTAGTGGCAATGGAGCAGATGTATGAACATAGCAATGTACTCCAGTTTTCTATCACAAGTGGAGCCTAAGAAATTTGAAGAGGCCAACAAAGACCACTTCTGGATTGTACCAATGCAAGAGGAACTAAACTAGTTTAAAAGGTGTAAGGTCTTGAAGCTTGTTCCCAGACCTTAAGGACATAATTTCATTGGAACCAAGTGGATCTACAAGAATAAACTTGATGAAAATGACATTATAGTTAAGAACAAAGCTAGCCTAGTAGCTCAGGGGTAAAGACATGGAGAAGAAATTGACTTTGATAAAACATTTACCCCTGTAGAAAGGATAGAAGCAATCAGACTATTCCTTGCATATACTTCATACCAAGGTTTTAGAGTCTACAAGATAGATGTGAAATCAGCCATCCTCAATGGAGACTTGAAGGAAGAAGTCTATGTTGAAAAGCCTCCTGGTTTTCTTATATCTAAACATTATGGTTTTGTTTATAGACTAAGGAAAGCTCTATATGGGCTAAAGCAAGCCCCTAGAGAATGGTATTAGACATTATCTAGCTTCCTCATTGAAAATAAATTCTCAAGGAGGAAGATAGACAAGACCTTATTCGTAAGGGAATCTAAGGGCAAGATCATCCTAGTCCACATATATGTTGATGACATTATCTTTTGATCTACTGATGTCAACCTTTGCAGAAAGTTTGCCAAACTTATGTAAGGGAAGTTTGAGATGAGTAGCATGAGTGAACTTAAGTTCTTCTTGGGTCTCCAGGTAAGTCAAACTGACAGTGGATTATCCATATCACAGTCTAAGTTTACCAGGGAGTTGATTAAAAATTTTGGGATGGAGAATGCTTCCACCATGAAAACTCCCACGGGATCAAGTATGTCTTTATATAAAGATGAGGCTGGGAAACCTATTAATAAGTCTTTGTATAGAGGGATAATTAGATCACTTTTATACATCATTGTTAGTAAGCCAAACATCATGTATGCTACATGCGTCTGTGCTAGATATAAGGCATGCCCTAAAGAAACTCTTACTCTACTGCTAAGATGATTTTGAGATATCTAAATGACACATCAGATCTTGGCCAATGGTACCCTTGGAATAGGGATTTTGAACTAATAGGCTATTCAGATGCAGATTTTGCAGGCTATAAAGAAGATAGGAAAAGTACTTCAGGTACCTGTCAGCTCTTAGGTGGAAGACTAGTGTCATGGAGCAACAAGAAGAAAATGAATGTGGCAATCTCAACTATAGAGTTAGAGTACATTTCGGTAGGAAGCTGCAGTGCTTAGTTATTGTGGATTCATCATCAGCTTCAGGATTATAATATTAAGATAAGTATAACTCCTATTTATTGTGATTCTGCTAGTGTCATTTATATTGTTAGGAATCATGTCTCATATAGTAGGACAAAGCACATAAAAATTAGGTATCACTTTATTAGAGAACATGTGAAAAAGGAAGAAATCAGCCTCGAGTTTGACCCCACTGACAAGCAAGTGGCTGACATCTTCACTAGGCCACTAGATGAAGCAAAGTTCGACACCTTTAAATTTGAATTGAGTATGTTGAACTTAGTTTAGCTTCAATTACTCCCTATAGTACTTTTGGTTGTAGGTTTGTTCTATTTCTTGCAGGCTGAGAAGATCTTTAGTGGTATAAAGATTATGGAAACCAAAGTGTCTATCAGGAAGATGTGATAGAAGATGCTCTTATTGAGGGGAGCAATTAAAATAGCTGCGTAAGCAGGTTTAGACTTATAAAGGGAGGAAGCTAGCAGCTATATCATTTGATCTCTTACACACAGCTAGGGGGAAAAGAAGATCAAAGGTAGCCAGACCTCCCTGACTATTCTATAGAAGTCAAAAAGGGGAGATGGTATTAGAAGAGGTTGATCAAGTTATGGATCATGTGGTATCAAGGCCAAAAGAATTGATCAAGATCAACTGTGGCAGTAAGAAATGGGGAGCAGAGATTCTTCTAAATAGGGGGAGTAGGTAACCATACTGTAACTGTGTCTTGTTATAATGTTTATTACTTCCAAAATTGTATGTATGTCATTGACTATGAAATTGAAGTGAATTTTTGAATTTTTCAAATAGGGAGAGATTATTGGGTCCATTGATTCCAGTGATCCTGATTTATAAGAAGTCAAACAAGTCAATGATATACACCAAGTTGTATTTGATATGGTTTCAAGTTAATGCATGCAGGTTAGTCCTCGTTACAATGATAGGATAGGTGGACATAAAGAAGTTAGCTAGATGGACAAGAAATTGCCTATGTCCACATGTGGTTAGTGGAGCAAGCTCACTCAATGCTAGATGACTTAAGAAAAGAAGCTGAATGAAGAAATGCAGCTAAGTCCATAGGCGGTGAGTGAAGGCAGTTCACTCAAAGCCATAACACAAAAAGTGCTGAATAAAGTTGGGTCTGTCAAAGCCTAAGTAGTGGAAGACAAAAAATAGCGAAGTCCACGGGCGTTGAGTGATGTCAACTCTCTCAACGTCATGCGAAATAATTCATCGAGTATTGCTTCCTAAGTCAAAACCATAGAGTTTCTATCAAAGAAAAATAAGCTAAGTCCAGAAGAGTTGAGTGAAGCCAATTCACTCAATGCCATACTGATTCTGTCAACGCCATAGAAGATAGACTGGAAATATCGTCTAAGTTCACAGGCGTTGAGTGAAGCCAGTTCACTCAATGCCAGATGACAGAAAGCTTTGAGTTAAGCTCTAGCAGTCAAAGCCAAGGGGAAAGAGGGAAACAAAAAATGGCTAAGTACAAAAGCATTGAGTGATGAAGGTACACTCAATGCTCTCAAAGCTATGCAGTGGAGCAGTTGCGGCCAAGTATATAAGCGTTGAGTGATGAAGTTATACTTAACACTCTCAATGTCATGGTTGCTGAAGAAAAAGAATTTTTTCTAAGTCCAGAAGCATTGAGTATAGTCAAAACACTAAACGCCTTCATGCAGAGCAGAATTTTTATAATTCCAAAATCATTTAGTATAATAAACACACTCATTGCCTTCATGTAGAGAAGAATTTTTCTGATTCCAGAATCGTTCAGTGAAGTCAGTTCACTCAATGCTCTCAATGCCAAGGATGTGGAAACGAATGAAGATTAAGCTAAGGCAAAAAGCATTGAGTAATGCTTATACACTCAACGCTCTCAATGCATGTACAAGCTAAGAAGTTGACTAAGTTAAAAAAGCGTTGAGTGGAGCTTACTCACTTAACGTCGAGCAGAGCTGAAAATTTTTTAAATCCAGATTCATTGAGTAATGCTTGTTCACTCAACGTCTGGGTACTTATCTAAAATTTTCTGTAAGTCCAGAATGGATGATGTCAGTAAATTCAACAAAAAGTCAACAAAGTTCAAAATGACTAAGAAAGAGCTGTAATCCATTACTAATGACGTCGTCTGTCTCATTATGTAAAACTAAGGATATAATCAGCTAATTAAGCAGCGACGCGTGTCAATCATCTCGCTGGATGATGGGATTATAAATAGAGAAGGAGATCTGGATCAAATCAATATTCTGACAGATCAATTCATTTCACAGAAGAGGAGGGGGAGTTCGTCTTCTTCCCCGGCCACTCTTGTAGGGACAAGAACTTCAATTCGAAAAATCTGAAGTGTCTTTGAGTTATCTGTTGCAATCAACATCAACAAAAATAAGATTATATGGTTAATCTGAGGAAGAAGAATCAGTCTAGGCAAGCCCCAGCTGAAGTTATTTCTCGATCCAAGCAAATACAAATCAGAAGATCAATCACTGGATTAGTGAAGAAGAAATCTGATCTGTGTTTTTCTCAAGCAGAAGGAAAGGCAGAGCAATTAAATTCAGCCTGATAGGTTAGCTGATCGAAGACAATCATTCACATTCTTTCCTCCTTCATTAGCAAGATCAGAATCAAGATTCTGAGTAACTTCCAGCGCAAGCAGCAGTTCATTGAATATTGTCTTTCTAAGCTCCAAGTTCGTCGAGCTGAGAAGGCACTTCGTCAAGCTGAGATTTTGATATAAGCTCACAGTTCGTCGACCTGAGCTAGACTTTCGTCGAGATCAACTCAAAGAAGGAACTCTGAATTGTCGATCTGCGATCGACGATCGTCGGGCTGAGTTTAGCTATCGTCGAATGACTTTTTCTGTAATCTTCAAAACTGCCTTGTCTCTTAAGTCTTATGTTCTTTGAAGTCTTCTGAAGGTAGGTCTTAGCAATCTAACATAATGTGATAGACCTTAACGCTGGAACTAACATATGACCCTAGACTATACATGGTGGGTCATCAATCCTAACAGTGAACCTAGCCCAACTCACAAGTAGTGTTCCAACATCATCTACTTGGGTGTGGTGGGCCTATCCAAATCCATAACAACATCTATCTTCTTAGGGACAACTGAAATCCCATCTCTATTAACCACATTACCCAACAAAGAATCTTGATGCAACTAAAACTCACACTTGCTCAGCTTAGCAAATAACTTATGGTCCCTCACACAGACAAAACTAAACGCAAGTGTTGGGCATGCTCATCAGCACTGCGAGAATAAATTAGAACATCATCTATAAATACGACCACAAAATGGACAAGGAAATCCTTGAACACTCTATTCATCATATCCATAAAGGTAGATGGTGCATTGGTCAAACCAAAAGACATTACCAAAAACTCAAAATGCACATGCCTTGAACGAAAGGTAGTCCGTGGAATATCCGTCTCACGAATCCTCGACTGATGGTAGCCTAAACGAAGGTCAATCTATGAAAACACAGATCTACCACGCAACTGATCAAATAAATCATCAATCCTTGGCAGAGGGTATCTACTCTTGATGGTCACCTTACTCAACTCTCTATAATCGATGCAAATCTTCATTGATCCATCCTTTTTCTTTACAAACAGCACTAGAGCACCCCATGGAGAAGAACTCGGCCTAATAAAACCATTTTGTAGCAACTCATCCAATTGGGAACGTAGCTCCTCCAGTTCACGTGGGGACATACACTACTACGCCTTAGCAATAAGACGTGTACCCGACTCCAAATCTATCACAAACATTACATCTCTCTCAGGTGGAATACTAGGAAGATTATCAGGAAATACATCCAAAAACTCGCACACAATAGCAATCTCCTCCAGTTGTGGAAAACTACAATCAGTCGCCAACACCGAAACAAAACAAGAAAAATATCTGAAACTTACCATCTTTCGAGCACACGCCGCAGAAATAATCAGAGAAACTTGGTGCGGAAAACCATAAACACTCCTTGGTTGACTGTTGTCCATCTTGAAGTCCAAGCGCTTAACAATGTACTGGATAACAACATCATACTTGGATAATCATTCTATGCCCAAGATCACATCAAAATCTTCCAAGTCTATCATCTTCAAATCAGCAACCGCTAGAAAATCTCCTAACAGAATCAGACAACTTTAAATGCCTTGGTGTGATTCCACTGAATCACCAGAGGAAAACTTGACATGAAATACGTTGACAACTTGATCCAGAGTGAAACGATGACACTCAACAAAGGTCCTAGCCACAAACGAGTGGGTAGCACCATAATCAAAAAGAACGCATGCCCAACGGTTCTTTACCTTAAACCTTCCTATAAAAATAATCGCATACGCGACTAAGAGGATGAACATTAAACCTATAACTATGAATTAAAAACTAAAACTAGATTAGGATCTAACCTGAAATAACTTGAGTAAATGTCTGAGCTTCCTCAAGATACACCACGTTCAGCTTCCCGTTTCCCTTGTCTAAAAGCTGCGTCGGTGGCAATTCCCGAAGTGGAACTGGTTGCAATAGGGGCTGAGCCTGCGGGCGCTTTTAATTGAACTGTCATTTATGTCATCACAGAAAGCATCCCCATTCCTTACCCTAAAAGTGTGCAGCATCGTGCCCCTTCGTTTGCATGAAGTACAAATCAAATCTCCCTTAGGAGCGCCCTGAATCGTATGAACCTGCTCCTACTTCTGAGCTCCTATTCTTTTGAAACATTTCTCGAACGGATGGACCGACTGGCCATAGAAACTGCATATTTCTTTGCTCCTCTTCCTTGGCGCAACACCGGATTCCAAGGAACTCTTACTCTCACCAGTCTTCCTCTTATCCTTTCACATTTGTTGTCCTCGGTTCTTCGCATTATTGATCGCGTCAACCTTCAAAGCGTCCTCTACCACTTCAGCATAACTTGTTGATCTGTATGCACTAGCTAGTTGCTGGATGTCACTCCTTTGACCACCTAGAAAGCATTCAACTCTGTTGGCTTCAGAAACTACTAAATCCGGGGCGAACCGGCTCAGCTTACAAAATTCCACCTAATAATCACTCACCGTGAGCTGCCTCTGCTTCAAGTGCAGAAACTTTTTCATCAAGCAGTCCTGATCTACCGACGGTAAAAACTTCTTCAGCAAAAACTCCTCGAAGGCTTCCCATGAGCATCCATCCTTCAAGTTTTCCTTTTCTCTTAACCACCAACTTTTTGCAAGTCCTTTGAGCTGGTACGCAGCGACCATCACTCTCTGGTCCACTGAAACTCCGTAGTAAGAGAACATCTCTTCGATGGCTATAGTCCAGTCATCCAACACCATGAAGTTTGTCCAACCATCATAGGTAGGGGGTCCTAATCGCTGTAAATGTGTAACGCCCCGAAACTCAAAGGAGCAAAGGGGGACGTTTTGGGCCAGTTTTGGTTTCTGGCTGACGGCACACGGCCTGGGACACGGGCGTGTCCCAGGGCGTGTCAAGTGTGTGCCGACACTTAGTCGCGAAGTCGTCGAGTTATACTCGACGATTCGTCGAGAAAGGGCACACGGCTTGCGACACGGGCGTGTCGCAGGGCGTGTCGACCCGTGTCGACACTTAGCCGTGAAATCGTCGAGTTATTCTCGACGATTCGTAGAGAATGGGCACACGGCCTGCGACACGGGCGTGTCGCAGGGCGTGTCGACCCGTGTCGACACTTAGCCGTGAAATCGTCGAGTTATTCTCGACGATTCGTCGAGAATGGGCACACGGCCTGCGACACGGGCGTGTCGCAGGGCGTGTCGACCCGTGTCGACGATCGTCAAGGTGAAATCATCGAGATTCACTCGACGATCGTCGAGACAAGGCACACGGCCTAGGACACGGGCGTGTCCAAGGCCGTGTCATCCAGTCGTCGTTCTCCCCTCGACGAAATGCCCCGTGTACACGGCCTGGGGGCCCAGGCGTGTCAATGTGACACGGGCAAGGACACGGGCGTGTCCTAGAACCCGTGCAGTGCTCGGGTTGGAAACGGGGGAAAATCATGGGGTACACGGCCGGCTACACGGCCGTGTCAGCTGGAACACGGGCGTGTCAACTCGAACACGGGCGTGTTCGATACCCGTGTGCGTGTTCAGAAGATTCGATTTTGACGGCGAATGCGGCACACGGCCCTGGACACGGGCGTGTGCCAGGCCGTGTTCGGCCCAGATTGGGCATTTCAGCCCCGAATCAAAGCCGCTCGTTTTCTTAGGTTGAGATCCGACGGCTGGGGATGGTTCCTGAGAGTATATACTCGGGTTTGACTTAGAAAAATCCACACTTTTCACCCCTTTTCATCTCTCCAAACCCTTGGAGAAAGAAGAGCTAAGGCAAGAGGAAGAGGAGCTAGATCCGCCATTGGAGGAGCTTCGGAGCTCCGAATCGCAAGCCGACTCCGGATCCACGGAGGCAACGCAAGTGCGGTGATTTCTATCCGATTACATTTCGATGGCGCCAAAGAGGAACGCAAGGGTAACGATCCTCACTTGTGAGCATGATAGCTCTCTTTCTTAGCATAGGAAGCCCTCTCTCGCGAGTTTGCGAAGAGTTGGAGGCGTTCCTTCGGGTAGATATGTAAAGTCCCCGTTGTTTAGCGTCCGTATGCAAGAACGGACATAGGCATTTTGGTTGAAGCCTACCCGGACATGTTAGTCCGGATCGGTGATGTTGCATTGCATAAGGCCGGAGAAGACTCCGTGCTATTTGGTGTTTTCGGGTTTTCTACGCGGTAGATTGCAGCAGGGAGCCTTGGGGACTAACCCAAAGGTGCACCCGGAAAACTGGGCGGACACGAGGTCTTGCCAACTTGGTGGCTTCGAAGCCAACTTGAACATAACCGGGTTATGTGACTTGTGATGAAAATGGGACTCGGTAGAAGTTTGACCTGCGCATATGGTTTAAATTACCGTTGCGGGCGCATATGGTTTAAATTACCGTTGCGTTGTGAGCATGGGTTAGATGGAACCGTACCCACTCTATGTCGTTCGGATTAGGGCCGTTGGCATAGATGAGGGTCTTCGGCGGTCTATGGTTTTAATTACCGTGACCCATGCCAGGAAGACAAACTGCTCATTGTTTGGCCGTCCAAGAGAGGATGGCGGTGAGTCGGCAGACTTAGACTGCGTTCACCAAGAATGTGCCCTGAGTGCACGGGGTGTGTGGCCGTTGAGCCTCCGCCTGTGATGAAATGACTATATTTATAATGCTCGCTTATGCTAATGAAATGCAGGGAAGGAGCATCGCCGCCCCGAGTTGGGGGCGGGATCGTTATAATTTGGTCAGCATTGCTGACCGTTGCTTTGTTTGCCACCGTGCGGTGGTTTGTTTGCTTGCAGGTGCAGCTGGACCGAGCGGTCAATAGCGGGCTAAAGCCCTTTTTGTGAAGCTGGCCCTCGAAGGCACAAGTGAAATGTTTTCTATTTTTATTCATGTATGGCCGGCTTGCGTGCCGAGGTTGGTAAATCATGTAACGGATAAGTGAAACTTTTTGTAAGGCCTTAAAGCCAATGTTTGGGTATTTTTGTATACATTCCTAAATGTTGTATTAGTGGACATTCGTGCTCTTATGCTGGGTTCTTGTTTACTACTTGTATTAACTGCTTCCGCTAGAATGCTCTGTGTAGGACGTTGAGATTGGTTGGATGGTTTCCATAAGTAACCACCCGGTCTGTCTGTGGTATATGGCGTCGGGCCCCGGCCGGACCTACTGCTATATGTTATGCGACGGATAGGGGGTGTTACAATTTGGTATCAGACTACTGGTTTTGGTCGGGCTTAAACGGAATTCGTGGTCGAATTCTTTTTAAGGGGTGGTGAGCACATTGTGTGCGTCATCGTTATAATGGTAAAAGAACCCATGAATGTCCACTTAGGAATGAAAATACTCGTGTTTGATGAACCTGCGTGTTCCTATAATTGCTGTTTGCAATGTTATTTGGTCGCTTAACGGTGTATTGTACCACTATAGGTGACCCGGAGTGGTGTTGGGCCGTCAGAACGCCGAGGTTCTGAGGCTAGTAGTGCACCAGAAGTTGCTCCAGCAACACCTTTGTCGGCTGAAAATATACGATTGGTGGCTGAAGCGGTGTTGGCCGTGATCAATGCGCAGCCTGGAAGGCAAGCGCAGCAGCCCGCTCCTATGATGGAGCAAGTACCTCTTCAAGAGGCCGAGCCGAGGAGGATGGAGCAAGTGGTTGTAGAACCAATAGTGCCAAGGAGGGCGACTGAGAGGCAGTTGAAGCATGTAATGAGCTTTAACCCTCCGTTATTCTCGGGGTTGGGAACCCCATCGCAGGCTGAAGACTGGCTCTCTAGGGTGAAGAGAGTCATGACAGCGACGGAGACGGAGGAGTGGCAAATGACCACCATCGCTACGTTCCTTCTGGATGGGGAAGCGAGGATGTGGTGGGAAGGTTTGGAGCTGCATCATTTGAGAGGTAGACAACTGATAGACGTTCCGATGGAAGAGTTCTCGGAATTGTTCTTAGCAAGATACCTCCCTTCTACTCAGAGGATTTCAATGGAGAATGAGTTCCTGAAGTTGGTGCAGGGTGAGAGGAGCGTGGATGAATATCTCCACGAGTTTACGCGGTTGAGTCGTTATGCTAGCTCCATCATCATGGATGAGGAGCGCAAGACTAATCGTTTTTATGAAGGCTTGAGGGATGAGCTGAGATTGTTACTGTCGGGGCCAATGACGCAGGGTTTCTTAACCTTGGTCAATACTGCCCGGTCCTTGGAGAAGGACATGAAGAGTGTACAAGCGAAGAAAGGCTTGGGCGAGAAGAAATCTGGGTTCAAAGTGCCGACTACTTCAAAGTCTGGCTATCAAAGATTCTTTAAGAAGCATAGGACTTCGGGTCCAGCTCCTTCTGGTGCTTCTGGGGCGACTACGAGTCGGACCCCGGGCGCGTGCTTCACTTGTGGCAAGACGGGGCATTTCGCCCGTGATTGTTGGAGCGGACGTCCTAAGTCCGAAAGGAGGCCAGGAGCTACCTACGAAGAGAAGGGAAAGGCGGTGGAGTCGACCGCATCTCACTATGCTCCGGCCCAACCAAGGGTTTACAATCTTGGCCAACAGGAGGCCATTAAACAAGCTGACGTGGTGACAGGTACAGTTTAATTTATAGCAAGTCAATTCCTTTATATGCTTGTTATGTATATGTTACCTTACCACTGCTTGTTTAGGATTTGTAATGATTTGTGAAAATCCCGCACGAGCACTCTTCGATACGGGAGCTTCACACTCCTTCTTGTCCGAAGGATTTATATCACGCATCGGAGTCCCTTCTTCGATGGCGAAGGACAAGTTGGATGTGTTATTGCCCAATGGGTGTTCGATGCGAGCGGTTAGGATCTGCGAGGTTAAGACTCGTATTGGAGAGCAGGAGTTCGACCTGCGGGCATCTTTACTTCCGTTAGTGGAGTTCGACGTCATATTTGGCATGGACTGGCTCTCGGAGCAGCAGGCCCATATAGATTGCGGTAGCAAGGAAGTCAAGCTGGGAGCGAGTCGTGAGACGACTTTTACGGGCTTAAAGGGGTCGAGCAAGACGTTGATGTCTGCTCTTCAGGTGGTGAAGGTGGTTCGTGCTGGAGCAGAACTGTTCTTTACACTAGTGGAGGTTGCAAAGCCGAAGCCCGCGTTGGATTGTATTTCAGTGGTATCGGAATACCCTGATGTGTTCCCCGCAGATCTTCCTGGAGCCCCGCCTCAACGGGAGATAGATTTTACGATCGAGCTAGTGCCAGGTGCAAAGCCTGTGTCACGATCTCCGTATCGGCTAGCGCCTAAGGAAATGGCGGAGCTGAAAGTTCAACTGCAAGAGTTGTTGGAACAAGGGTATATGCGCCCGAGTTCTTCGCCTTGGAGCGCACCGGTCCTCTTTGTTAAGAAGAAGGACGGAAGCTTGAGATTGTGTATTGATTATCGGGAGCTAAACAAGCTGACTGAGAAGAATAAGTACCCGATCCCTAGGATTGATGATCTCTTTGATCAGTTAGTCGGGTCGACGGTGTACTCGAAGTTAGATCTCAAGTCTGGGTACTATCAGCTGCGGATAAGGGAGAGTGATATCCCGAAGACAGCGTTTAGTACGAGATACGGGCATTATGAGTTTACGGTCATGCCGTTTGGGCTGACTAATGCGCCGTCGGTGTTCATGGATTTGATGAACAGGACGTTCAGGGAGTACTTGGACCATTTCGTGATCGTCTTCATCGACGATATTTTGGTGTACTCGCAAAGTGAGGAAGATCACTTCAAGCATCTTCATTTGGTGCTGGAGACGCTAAGGAGAAACCAGTTGTATGCCAAGTTCTCGAAGTGCGAGTTTTGGCTATCCTCAGTAGCGTTCCTCGGGCATATAGTGAGTGGAGAGGGTATTGCGGTGGATCCGGCGAAGATTGTTGCGATACGGGAGTGGCCTGAGCTTGCTACGGTAGCAGAAGTCCGGAGCTTTTTGGGGCTTGCCGGTTATTATAGGCGCTTCGTAGAGAACTTCTCGCGGATAGCGCTACCTCTCACTACTTTGACGAGGAAGGAGCATAAGTTCGTTTGGACGCCGGAGTGCGCGCGAGCTTTTGAGGAATTGAAGTGTCGGTTGACCACGGCGCCTGTGTTGAGTTCGCCGGTTGGGACCGAAGGCTATGAGATATATAGCGATGCTTCAGGCAGCGGTTTGGGTTGTGTGCTACTGCAGCACGGAAGCGTGATAGCTTATGGCTCGAGACAGCTAAAAGTGCACGAGAGGAATTATCCGGTCCATGACTTGGAGTTAGCGGCCGTGATTTTTGCCTTGAAGCTGTGGAGACACTATTTGTACGGTGTGAAGATTGATATCTACACCGATCACAAGAGCCTAAAGTACCTGATTGATCAGAAGGATCTGAATATGCGGCAGCGTAGATGGATGGAGTTCTTAGGGGACTATACATTCAAGATCCACTACGTGCCTGGCAAAGGGAATGCGGTTGCGGACGCGTTGAGTCGTCGAGCCCCAGCTCAAGCGAATTGGCTATCAGTGCATGATGAGCGGTTGGTGCAGGAGCTGGAGGCGTTGGAGATTGTTTGTGTGGATAGACAATCTAGTGCTGAAGCAGTGCTGAATTGGACTGAAGTCCAATATGACCTGGCTGATCGGATTCGGCAGGCTTTGGATATGGATGCTCATATGAAGCAGTTCATGATAGAGGCTTTGGATGGGTCAAATTCCCAATTCGTTGTAGAGGACGGATTGCTGTGGAAAGACGGTCGTCTGTGCGTCCCAAGCGTGGGCAATTTACGGGTGGAGTTGTTGTACGAGGCACACCATACCAGGTACTCGATTCACCCGGGGAGCACGAAGATGTACCGCGATGTAAAGAAGCTATTTTGGTGGCCGGGTTTGAAAAAGGATGTGGCGCTATACGTAGCGAAGTGCCAAACCTGCGCCTTAGTAAAGGCGGAGTGCCAAAAGCCGGGAGGATTTCTTAAGTCCTTGCCTATTCCGGAGTGGAAATTTGACGACATCTCTATGGACTTTGTGCACGGTTTGCCAAGGTCGCAAAAGGGGAACGACGCCATTTGGGTGGTCGTGGATCGATTAACGAAGGTGTCGCATTTTATTCCGCATAGGAAGGACGATCCGGTGGAGAAGCTGGCGAAGCTCTATGTGGATAATATAGTACGGCTTCATGGTGTGCCCCGCAGCATCGTGAGTGACCGAGATGGGCGGTTCACGTCCAATGATTGGAGGCTGGTGCAGCAAATGTTGGGAACAAAGCTGAAGTTTAGCACAGCCTTCCATCCGCAAACGGATGGGCAGACCGAGAGGGTCAATAGAACCATGGAAGACATGCTTCGCATGTGTGTTTTGGACTTTGGAAAGCAATGGGAGGACCACCTTTATTTGGTGGAGTTCGCATACAACAACAGCTACCAAGCAAGTATTCAGATGGCACCTTTCGAGGCCCTATATGGTAGAAGATGTCGCACGCCGTTGTCTTGGTTAGAAACGGGCGAGTCGAAGTTGTATAAGCGATCGGAAGTGGATGATGCTACTTCTTTGGTGAGAACCATTCGGGAGAGGTTACTCATCGCTCAGGACCGGCAAGCAAAGTACTATAATGCCAAGCACAGGAACGTGGAGTTCGCTGTGGGTGATTATGTGTACCTAAAGATCAAGCCGTTCAAGGGTGTCTCGCGGGTGCGACGATTGAAAAAGCTAAGCCCGAGGTACCTTGGACCGTTTGAGGTTCTGGAGCGAGTTGGAGAAGCGGCCTATAGGTTGAAGCTTTCTGTGGAGCTAAGTGGTTTACACGATGTATTCCACATTTCGGTGCTTCGGAAGGCGGTGCAAGAGCCTACGCAAGTGATCGCGGTCGATCAAGTGCCGGTGGATAGTGGGCTAACGACAAAGGTAAAGCCCGTGCGGATTGAGGACTCGGAGGTCAAGCGGCTACGCAATAAAGAGATCAGGATGGTCAAGGTCCGATGGGACAATTGCGGTCGTGAGGAGCTCTCCTGGGAGCGAGAGCAGACTATGCTTGACGAGTATCCGGAGTTGTTCCGCTCAGGTACAAATGTTGTTTTTGTATATCTTTCCTTTATGTAATTTCGTGGGCGAAATTCTTTTAAGAGGGGGAGAGTTGTAACGCCCCGAAACTCAAAGGAGCAAAGGGGGACGTTTTGGGCCAGTTTTGGTTTCTGGCTGACGGCACACGGCCTGGGACACGGGCGTGTCCCAGGGCGTGTCAAGTGTGTGCCGACACTTAGTCGCGAAGTCGTCGAGTTATACTCGACGATTCGTCGAGAAAGGGCACACGGCCTGCGACACGGGCGTGTCGCAGGGCGTGTCGACCCGTGTCGACACTTAGCCGTGAAATCGTCGAGTTATTCTCGACAATTCGTCGAGAATGGGCACACGGCCTGCGACACGGGCGTGTCGACCCATGTCGACACTTAGCCGTGAAATCGTCGAGTTATTCTCGACGATTCGTCGAGAATGGGCACACGGCCTGCGACACAGGCGTGTCGCAGGGCGTGTCGACCCGTGTCGACGATCGTCAAGGTGAAATCATCGAGATTCACTCGACGATCGTCGAGACAAGGCACACGGCCTAGGACACGGGCGTGTCCAAGGCCGTGTCATCCAGTCGTCGTTCTCCCCTCGACGAAATGCCCCGTGTACACGGCCTGGGGGCCCAGGCGTGTCAATGTGACACGGGCAAGGACACGGGCGTGTCCTAGAACCCGTGCAGTGCTCGGGTTGGAAACGGGGGAAAATCATGGGGTACACGGCCGGCTACACGGCCGTGTCAACTGGAACACGGGCGTGTCAACTCGAACACGGGCGTGTTCGATACCCGTGTGCGTGTTCAGAAGATTCGATTTTGATGGCGAATGCGGCACACGGCCCTGGACACGGGCGTGTGCCAGGCCGTGTTCGGCCCAGATTGGGCATTTCAGCCCCGAATCAAAGCCGCTCGTTTTCTTAGGTTGAGATCCGACGGCTGGGGATGGTTCCTGAGAGTATATACTCGGGTTTGACTTAGAAAAATCCACACTTTTCACCCCTTTTCATCTCTCCAAACCCTTGGAGAAAGAAGAGCTAAGGCAAGAGGAAGAGGAGCTAGATCCGCCATTGGAGGAGCTTCGGAGCTCCGAATCGCAAGCCGACTCCGGATCCACGGAGGCAACGCAAGTGAGGTGATTTCTATCCGATTACATTTCGATGGTGCCAAAGAGGAACGCAAGGGTAACGATCCTCACTTGTGAGCATGATAGCTCTCTTTCTTAGCATAGGAAGCCCTCTCTCGCGAGTTTGCGAAGAGTTGGAGGCGTTCCTTCGGGTAGATATGTAAAGTCCCCGTTGTTTAGCGTCCGTATGCGAGAACGGACATAGGCATTTTGGTTGAAGCCTACCCGGACATGTTAGTCCGGATCGGTGATGTTGCATTGTATAAGGCCGGAGAAGACTCCGTGCTATTTGGTGTTTTCGGGTTTTATACGCGGTAGATTGCAGCAGGGAGCCTTGGGGACTAACCCAAAGGTGCACCTCGGAAAACTGGGCGGACACGAGGTCTTGCCAACTTGGTGGCTTGGAAGCCAACTTGAACATAACCGGGTTATGTGACTTGTGATGAAAATGGGACTCGGTAGAAGTTTGACCTGCGCATATGGTTTAAATTACCGTTGCGGGCGCATATGGTTTAAATTACCGTTGCGTTGTGAGCACGGGTTAGATGGAACCGTACCCACTCTATGTCGTTCGGATTAGGGCCGTTGGCATAGATGAGGGTCTTCGGCGGTCTATGGTTTTAATTACCGTGACCCATGCCAGGAAGACAAACTGCTCATTGTTTGGCCGTCCAAGAGAGGATGGCGGTGAGTCGGCAGACTTAGACTGCGTTCACCAAGAATGTGCCCTGAGTGCACGGGGTGTGTGGCCGTTGAGCCTCCGCCTGTGATGAAATGACTATATTTATAATGCTCGCTTATGCTAATGAAATGCAGGGAAGGAGCATCGCCGCCCCGAGTTGGGGGCGGGATCGTTATAATTTGGTCAGCATTGCTGACCGTTGCTTTGTTTGCCACCGTGCGGTGGTTTGTTTGCTTGCAGGTGCAGCTGGACCGAGCGGTCAATAGCGGGATAAAGCCCTTTTTGCGAAGCTGGCCCTCGAAGGCCCAAGTGAAATGTTTTCTATTTTTATTCATGTATGGCCGGCTTGCGTGCCGAGGTTGGTAAATCATGTAACGGACAAGTGAAACTTTTTGTAAGGCCTTAAGGCCAATGTTTGGGTATTTTTGTATACATTCCTAAATGTTGTATTAGTGGACATTCGTGCTCTTATGCTGGGTTCTTGTTTACTACTTGTATTAACTGCTTCTGCTAGAATGCTCTGTGTAGGACGTTGAGATTGGTTGGATGGTTTCCATAAGTAACCACCCGGTCTGTCTGTGGTATATGGCGTCGGGCCCCGGCCGGACCTACTGCTATATGTTATGCGACGGATAGGGGGTGTTACAAAATGCTAGATGAAATTCATCTCTGGTGGTAGCAAAATTGGGGGCACCAGAGGAGCAGGAGGAACTGGAACACCATGATGCTCAGTCGGGTCCTGAACTCTAAGCTGCTGTCCTACAATGACAGTCAACAAGGCTTTGATCTGTGACTGCATCTCCAACATTTTCCTAGACAACGCCTCCTTGCTTTGTCGCATTCCTTCTATCATGGCCTCATTCTGAGCATCATACGACTTGCCCTCTGACTTGGGAGTTGACCTCATTGTAGGACATCGCGACATTCTAATAATTACAACAAACAACTAGTCAAAACCTAGCTTAATCGTTAGAACCAAACAACCTAGTACAGAAAAAACATACATAAGTACTTGCTCATGCTAACTTGCTCTGGGAATTTCATTCATGATGTCATGCCTAGACTTAGGATGATATACCGTCATCCTACTGACTCATGTGCCTAAACCATGAATGCATGAATTTCTTATTCTCTTTGACTCAAAACCATGTGTGTACGTATGTCATCATGTAAATATTTAGCTTGGCACGTGTGCTGATGCAATGTTATGTCATGCATGTTGTGCTATGCAATCTAAAAAGGCCTTAATGCATGTTTTGAGCGGCGTACACATGAAATGTTATGCATCTCATACTACATAACATCACATGCAACGAAAAAAATAAAACATGCTAATGGGCACCCATGTGATCGTGGTTATGCATCAAATACTACATAACCGTCACATATTTTCACCTATGGTGGATCATATACAAACACATATTATGTATCCCATACTATACATAATATGCTTTGTATACTTCTTATCATGCTTATGAGTGTAGTGTTCGTGCTTCAGCCAAGACGTACTGGTTACACAAAGATGTGTGTTTGAAATGATACTAGAAAACTAACACTAACTAGAGAAAGTTGCCCGACCAATTGTCAAACAACCTCACTCTGATACCAACTGTCACAACCCGCATTTTCTCCAAATTTAAGTTATATCATAGTAAGAGAAAATACGCGTCATAATGCCACGCCGTGCAGGGTATAACTACAAGCGCTCAGGCAAAATTCAAAACTCTATGATTTATAAGAAATCCATAAGTTATTAAGTACAAACAAGTTTAAGTTTGGATGGTCGTATCCCTCGGCATAGTGGATCAGCTAGTCCACGAGTAAAAGTATAGTTATACACTATGGAAATACTTTGATTATGTTGGATTAACATCCTACACGAGCATAAACAGCCCCGAAGGACAACTCGCGGTATGCAAGATTCTAGATTTATCATATGTGTAAAAATAGTCTTTGCGTTAGTTAGAAACTAGCATTTTCCTTTTAGAAATTTGACATGTATGAAATACTAGTAGTAATGTTTTTATAAGTTAAAATACCTAACATGCAACCTATCATAAACATTGCCAGAGAGCAAGTAAATACAACTACAACACAGTCCAACGATGCAGCTTAGCAAAGTACATAGAACTTCAAAAGAAAACCCTCAGGGGGCGTCAACAACATGACACGAACCCCCTAGAGAGCATGTATGTCTGTTCTAACATGAAAGCAACAAAACAATACCTCACAACTGTGAGGAAAACCTATGCAAATAGATGTCCAATAACAAACTTTCAAACCTAGCAGCTCACCTAGATACTGCTCTTAACCTGAGACATTCAGAGAAAGGACACCTCACCAAGAAAATACAAGTGGCAAAAGGAGAGATTAGACAATAATCAAGTAATAGTATAAGGGTTTACCAAACCCAATTATAATGAAAACTGAGAACCTCAGCTGATTAAGAAGTAAACGAATATCGATAAAATCTAACTTACCGGCTCCAAGATTAGGAAAATTGCACCAAATACGATAAAAATCTATACTTTAAGAAACATGAATATAACTAAGTCTAGGTATCAGAAAATAGACTACCCATAACCTTATAAGTAAAATCACCGGGGAAATACCGGCACCTGAAGTGGAGGGATCCTACCCAACACACCAACAATCAAGAGAAACTATAACCATTGGGGAAAAACCGGCACCTGCAGTGGTGGGAACCTACCCAACACAGATGCAGTCACAACACTTTAAATAAAACCACCGGGGAAAAACTAGGACCTGTAGTCTTGGAAACCTACCCAAAACACTTGCAGTCACAACCCTTTAAACAAAACCACCGGGGAAAAACTGTCACCTTCGGTTGTGGACACCTGCCCAACACACCAGCAGTAACATACCCCAAGAAAAATTACTGGGGTCAAAATTCATAACCAACCATGGCCACACCAACACCACCTGAAAAGTTTTAAAATCCACAACCCCAAACAATGGTTTATTCCAAAGGAAATGAAGAATAAAGTTCAAGGAATTTCCCTAAGGCCCATACTAAATGAATCGGCCCAGACTCGATGAGATAAATCAAGCCTACAGGAAAAGCATCGAGTACACTCGACGTCGGGTCGAGTACACTCGACGCCGCGTCGAGTACACTCGACGCCGCGTCGAGTACACTCGACGCCGCGTCGAGTACACTCGACGCCGCGTCGAGTACACTCGACGCCGCGTCGAGTACACTCGACGCCGCGTCGAGTACACTCGACGCCGCGTCGAGTACACTCGACGCCGCGTCGAGTACACTCGACGCCGCGTCGAGTACACTCGACGCCGCGTCGAGTACACTCGACGCCGCGTCGAGTACACTCGACGCCGCGTCGAGTACACTCGACGCCGCGTCGAGTACACTCGACGCCGCGTCGAGTACACTCGACGCCGCGTCGAGTACACTCGACGCCGCGTCGAGTACACTCGATTCCAATGCCTAAGGGAAAAGCATCGAGTACATTCGATGCCATCCGAATGAGCTCCGCGAAAAAACAAACAACTCAATGTCGCATTAAGTCTACTCGATGCCATGTTGAGTGAACTTAATGTGGTCAATGCTTTTGACTTAAACTCAAAATTCCTACATGGTGAAGCTTAACTCAACGCCGCGTTGAGTGAATACCACTCACGTAATGCTTTCTTACAAAGCAAGTTTAAACCATGGCGTTGAGTGTCTTAAACACACTCAACGCCGCGTTGACTGAGATCAGCTCACTCAACACTTTTACACATAGGCTAAAAACTGGAATTAGTGCTAAGGCTACACTCAATGCCTAACTTGCCCGATGAATCTGCTCCGTTCGACGAAATCCGTTCCACGAATTAACTCTGTTCGACGAATTAGCCCACAATTCGATGAACTCTGTTCGATCAATTATCCCTCTGTTCGACAAACTCTGTTCGATGACTTGCCATCTATTCGGCGAACTCCGTTCGATGAATTGCCCTCTGTTCGGTGAACTTTGTTCGACGAATTGCCTTCTGTTCGGCGAACTCCGACCACTCCTAACCAACAACATTAAGATTTACATTAACTAATTCGACGGATTAATCTTTCCAAGAACGATAATTGACGACATCTAATCCCTCATATACAATAAATTAAAACAGGTTGAACTAAAATAATGAATCTAATCCCTCATATATAACTTGTACTTGGCTGGAAAACTATACCATAAAGCTGATCGGCAAATGGCCGGTTCAAACCCTACTCCCAAAAACTACAAAGGGAAGAACAATATGAAAAATATACAAGGAAAAGAAAGCTTGGCAAGGGGAAGAAGTCACCACTTGCCTCAAATCGCCGAATACGGCCACATAAACGCTCCTTCTCAAGGATCTGGCTGTAAGAACACCTAAGCAACACTTCCTGAAACTTTTGAGGATGAAAGAGTGTCAAAACTACAACCTAAACCTCTAAAAATCTACGAAATGGGAAACCTTATAGTTGAAATGTAGATCTAGGTGAGAGTTATCCCGATCTACTCTCTGATGACAATTTCGTACACCAGAGCTCCTTCAATCAACGACTGAAGGCACTATAAGGATGCCTCTTTCTTACGCAAACAGGCCGACAGTTTTCCAAAATAAGATGATGAATAGGGTTTGTCTATTCATAGGGCTATTTATACTTAGACATATAAGTATTAAAATCAAAGTTTATTATTAAATAATGGTCCAAACGACCCAAAATTCGCGCCAAAACGAATTTCTATGAAAATCACACCGTAGCTAAATACAGAATCTACGAACCCAATGACAAATTCGAAATTAAGATTTGATGAACCAAACTCGGATAAACACCTCCCGAAGCCAAAACACAAGCATTCTCAATGAGGCTTCACGGAGTCACCAAAACATACCCGGCTCGATAGGGAATCTTGCAAACAAGCTAAACCCAGCCACACACAGAGAAATCTAAGAGCAAAAACCACGCTCTAATAATGGCATATACCGGAATCACGTCAACGTAACGCCCTGACATCATTAACATGCCAGATAACGAATAAAACCATATATTCAAAAATCGGGGAGTTACAAGTGACCCTATGATGTGGATTTTAGGTCACTTAGATTTCTTTTAGGGTTAGGGACATAATACTGAGGTCAACTTATATCCATCGTTTCAATTTGGCTAGTTTGAACTAATGTTTACTTGAGCCATATAGTGGGATCCATGTGAGTCTACCCTATCTCCTTGGCCCAAGGGTCAAACCTAGCCTAATCCCTTCCCCTACAATATGTCCTTACCTAATCTAAGTTTAGGGATCTAGTAGGAAATCAGATGTTACATGGGAGACACTCTCGAGTGACATCCAGCCCTGCCCGCTAGTGGGAGCCTGACAACGGGATCTGCTCGGGGTCTGGGAGACGCTCTCGAGTGACACCCAGCCCTGCCAGCTAGTTGGAGCCTGATAGCAGGATTTTCTTGGTGTCTAGGAGACACTCTCGAGTGACATCCAGCCTTATCAGCTAGTGGGAGCCTTGTAGTGGGATCTGCTCGGGGTTTGGGAGACGCTCTCTAGTGAAATCCATCCCTGCCAGCTAGTGGGAGCATAACAACAGGATCTGCTCAACGTCTAGGAGATTCTCTCGAGTGATATCCAGCCCTGCCAATATGAAAGTGAAGGTTAGATCTGAAATACTCTAGACGGGGGGTGAATAGAGTATTATGCTCTCTTAAAAAATCTTTACAACTTTTGATGTAATCCTAGGTGAACAGATTAGCAATCAAAGTAATAAATACAGCAACCTAACAAATCACAGAACATAGCCAAAACAAAAGAAAGAGGGCAACCAGATGACATAAGAAATTATAGTGATTCCCCAACCTGGGTACATCCACTCTTCTACCACCCTGGTAGGAGTCCACTCAGATTTTTGATCAGGTGCCTGACAACAATGAGCTTTTGTTCAGGTGCTCACAAACCAAAACCACAAGTCTTTTGGAAGGAGACTTGCAACCAGGAATAATTTTGAATGGAATTAAAACCATGTACAGAAGATGGAAAAGGGGTGATGGTGTCTTCTCTTTCTCAATAACAACTGAGAAGACTTGTGGATTGATTTCAACAGATTTCTCCCCCTGTGATCTTGAATGGATCAGGAAATCTGGAGCACTGCTTCAGGGTGAAAGGTCTTCAAAGAACTTGATTGCCTTGACCAGAGATTACTTCAGGAACTTCTTTGACAGATAGAGATTGTTGTCCTTCTGAATTTATCCTGTAGGGTTGAAAGAAGAAGACTCATGATGGAGATTGAATGTTCTTCTTCTTCTTGATGATAAGGTTCTCTGGCCAAGGCTAATTGCAGAAAGAACTTTTGATTTCTGAAGAACTTCTTGAATGTAATGTCTGTCAGCAAGATTACTTTTTCTTTTCTATGTGACTGACTGAAGAACACCTTCAAAATTTGAATGCTTGAGCAGTAAATGCAGTCGGCCTGGGAAGGAAGCGGCAATTAATGAATTCCCTAACTGTCCCGTGGAAAAATAGCATGAAATAATCCATGATCAATGCTCGTTCTAACGGTAACATTCCTAGAAGATTGGGCATTAATTACTCAGGAATCATAACCAAGAAAAGGGACAGAAAACTAGAGAAGACCTAATCTGGAATCGTCGAACGAAGAACAGAGATCGTCGATCTAAGTTCACAGTTCGTCGAGCTGAGCTGATGAGTTCATCGAATAGATAATAGCAATTTGTCTTCAGGGGAATCTTGTCAATTCTGCTACACTATTCGTCGAACTGACAATCATCATTCGTCAAGCTGACAATCATCATTCGTCGAACTGAGATCCAAAATCGTCGACCGAAGAATGATTGTGGACTTAGAATCTGAGAAGTCTCTGACTGAGAAGGATTCAAATCGTCGAGCAGAGTACTGAGTTCGTCGACCTGACAAGTTGTAAACTTGAGGTCCAAGTTCGTTGAGCTCAGAATCTTGTTCATTGACCAAAGCCTGAAGTTGGACTTAGAAAAATCTGGAGTTACCCTGACTTTAGTTTGTTGAAGTATCTCAGGTTTCGTCGAACAGAGAACGAAGATCGTCGAGCTCAACACAGAGAAATATCTTAAGATCGTCGAGCTCAGAACGTCTTTCGTCGACCTGAGTTCGACGAACGTCGAACTCATTTTACTTGGTCTTGAAATCTTCTAATTCTTGAGTCTCTGATGGTCTTATTGATAGCTGGTCCATCTGATATTGACTCTAAGGACTTGGCCTAGACTCTATGACACAAATTTGACCCTGGCTATACATGTTGGGTCACATCCTAAGTTAGTGAACCTAGCCCAAATCAACTAGGGATCCAACAATCTCCCCCTATTTGCATGAGGTCACTAATAGACTCAAAGCAGAAACACACAGATAAACAAAGCAAGTAAAGAAATATATCTGGGAGAGAATTACTAACACATGCAGCAGATATATATGTACATAGGCTTTGTTTAAACAAATAACATTGTTTGAAAGCAAATGCAGAAATAAATGGAAACAAAGTAAAGATTGCTTCTTCTCCTTCTTCTGCATAGACTTGTATTCTTTTGTCTTCTCTCCTGGCTTTTTAAAGATAATTTCTTTATTTGGATTTAAAGCCTCTGTCTGTGTTATTGTCACATCAGCTACCCCAATAATCTTCAGTGATGTAGCTCTGGGGATAACTGCTTCAGGATGGAGCTTCATGTAATCATCAACATTGAAGAGCTTGTTTGCTTTGTCTAACCTTTTTAATTCTTCCTTCCTGTATTTTGACATTGTTGTATATCCTGATATGTCTTTTCCTTCAGCCTTAGCTTTATTAATCAGGGACAGACCAATAAGTTCCTGGAACCTGGCCATTTTAGCAGTGTTGGCTGTTTTAGGATCTTCAAAAGGGATAGGAGGAGAATATCTTCTTTTGGGACTATCAGCTTTATGTTCTACAGATACATTTTGTTGTTGCTGCTGAGGTTGTTGATGTTGATGTTGTTGTTGCTGTGAAGATTGTTGTCTCTGCTGGTTGCCTCCTGAAGATTTACTCTGATGCCTTTGGTAGGTTTATACAGGAGCAGGCTTTGAAGTTGAGGAACTGGAAGTACCAGCAACTGGAGGACGAGGAGGAGGAGGATCTTTTCTGTATCTATAAACTGGTGGAGGAGAATATCTCCTACTTCGTTTCCTCTCCTTTTGTTGATTCTTTCACAGCCACATCAAGCAGGCATTCCATTATAAGGAGTAACATTATGCAAGATGTAGTAGGGAGTGTCAGTTGTTGGATTGGGCTTAGGAGCAGGAGGAGGAGGAGAAGCCTTTCTCTTCTTTGACTTTACTCTCTTCTGGGATTCTTCATCTGAATCAACATCTTCATCTTCCTCATCTGAGCTAGACCCTTGAGGATTGGCATATAGAGCATCAATCTCTCTTAGGGTAATTGCAGAGATCTGGTGCTTGGCAGGTTGAACTAGAACTTGAGCTGAAACTGGAACTAGAACTGGAATAGGTGAACTGATTAAGACTGAGCAGTCTTCTTGAGCTTTGTTCTCTTCCTCAATGTCTTCCTTAATCAATGCATCAAGATCAGGCATTGGGGAATCATCCATAAGAAAAGTTGGGGCAGAAATCTCTTCTGGGGGGGAAGAGATGGCTTACTCTGGAACAACAAGACTGTCACTAAGTTGCTTAGCAACTATAGGACTTATTGGAGAGGAGACAAGAATAATAGCCAAGGATGGCTTAGTAGAAGGGAGCTGTACATAAATTGTATCAAAAGATCTCAACAAAATAGCCAAATCAACTGTGGGATTTAAATGGAAATCACCAACAGTTTCTATCTGCTCTGGAACTGACTCATCTAATTTAATGTCAGTATCCATGAAATGCATCAAGTCAATCACATCTGAATCAAATTCTGGCAAAACTGCTGCATCTGCATCTGAAACTGTTGTAGAAGGAACTGCTGCTACATCTTCATCTGCTGCTATATCTGCTGCTACTTCGTCATAGAGCATCTCCCCCTGCCTAGGTTCAGGAGAACCTGGATCCAGGCCCCTGAATGAAGAGGGGGAAGCAGAAAGGAGAGATACTTGGGCAGATAAAGAATTGATAGAATTCACAAGAGGTGTAATTGCCGCTGTGATTAGGGATTTAATGAGGGGAGTGAGCAGGGTTATGATGGTAGATATAGTGGGGGGTTCCAAAGATGGAGAGGTAGTTGGTGATGGTAGAGAAGTAGATGAGGTGAGGGGAACATATGGAGGAGATACATGAGGAATGGCATCTGCTATGGTGGTGTCTGGTGGAGGTGGAGAAGGGGATGGTATATGAAAATGTGGGATATTAGACAGATGAGGTGGAGGAGGTGATGCTAGAGGATTTGGGTGTGGATTCTCTTGAAGCGGGGTAGATGGACTATCAGTGATGTCAAGGGGTGGAGATGGAGGAGGAGTAGGGACATGAGAATGTTGGTGTGATTGGGGTGCTGGAGGAGATGGAAGACTGGTTGAAGATGGAAGATGGGTTGCTGGAAGAGGTTGTGGAGATGGGATTGCCTCTTCTGCAGGATGGGGAGTGGCCTTCACGGCCCTAGTGCTCTCAGAAGAGGAGATGGAAGAGGAGGAAGCCTTGGATTGCTTGGTGATCGTCCTCTCCCATCTGCCAAACAAAGAGCATGTGAGGCGCTTGCTGGCATTGATGAAGATGGTCGGGGAGACCATAAATTCACCTGCTTTCGCTTGAAGGAAAATCACCGGATTCTTCCAAAGCATACCTCTTTCTTACTGTTTTTCTTCTTGATCAACTCAAAGAAGATCTGGCCCCAATCAACGTGTCTCTTGTTGACCACTGCACACATGACCAGGAATTGGTGTCTTGTTATGTAATCATGTGCGGAGCGCTTGCCCATCAACACTTTTCAAACAATATCCTCCAAGAACTGGTAGGCGGCAGAGAGCTGTTTCTTTAACAACTTGTTATGGTTACTCCCAGTAAACCCCATCAGATTCAGCATCGAAGTATACTCATCATAATGTACATCCAAATCTTCGTCGCCATTGACCAACTTAAAAATTTCAGAAAGAACGGCGGAGGATAAGGAAACAGCATTACCCCCGATATTCCCTATCAAGATGTTGTCCTAAGAAGCAAACGAAGTATATACCCATTCTTTAATCTCAGTTGCATGCAGTTTGATTCTACAGGTCATAAAATCCTTGAGACCCTGCTCTTCTAGAAGTTCCAGAATGTAGAAAAATATCTGGTCTGAATGTTGGAATGAATCAAAGTCCATATCAAATCCTCTGTCGAATTTCATTGCATCCAGGGTGCTCGCTGGAATTGCCATTAATGACCTGCAAGAGAAACAAACAGCGATCAAGTGCAACAGGAACTGAAAGCACAGGACGGAGGTCGAAGAAAACCTAGATATAGGGTTTTCTTGAATATGAATCGACAAACTCCGTTCCACGAAAAAGAAATATTTCTTCGAACTGAGGTCGACGAAATAAATTATAGATAGATAATTCATCGATCTCATCCAGAAGAAATGAAAACAGTTCGTCGAACTCAGTTCGACGAAATATCTTCTGAAGCAAAGTTCGTCGATCTCCAGTCGACGAAAATTGTTTCCACACAGAGAATTCGTCGATCTCCGTTCGATGAGCATCTCTCAAACTTTCCCTAATTCGTCGAACTCCGTTCGACGAACTCTAAAAAATTCGTCGAATGCAGACAGAAATTAATTTAACTCTTCTCCATTGATCATTCTCAGTTGATTTATAAAGAACAGATGATTTTTCTCATCCAAGGGTTTGGTGAAAATGTCTGCTCTCTGTAAATCAGTAGGAATATGGATTAGGTTAATTTTCTTTTTATCTACACAATCTCTAATGAAATGATGCCTTATATCAATATGTTTAGTTCTATTATTGTGAACTTGATTCTGTGCTATAGCAATAGCACTAGTATTATCACAAAGTAATGTTGAATTATTTAAGTTGACGCCATAGTCTAGGAGTTGGTTTTGTATCCATAACATTTGTGAACAGCAGCTGCCAGCAGCCATATATTCTGCTTCTGCAGTTGATGTAGACACAAATGTTTGCTTTTTACAAAACCAGGAGACAAGCCTTATACCTACGAACAGGCAAGTTCCAGAGGTACCCTTCCTGTCCACTCTACATCCAGCATAGTCAGCATCTGAGTATCCAGTTAACTCAAACTCTGACTCTACAAGATACCAGAGTCCTAGATTAGGACAACTCTTTATATATCTCAAAATTATTTTTAAGAAAATAAGGTGAGATTCTTTGGGGTTCACTTGGAACCTAGCACAAAGGCATGTGGCAAACATGATATCAGGCCTGCTGGCTGTTAGGTATAATAAGGATCCAACAATAACCCTATAATGCTTCTGATCTACAGGTTTCTCTGCTGCATCAGAATCCACAACAGCATTGGTAGCATAGGTGTTTTCATTCCTGAAGCATCAGCCATCCCAAAGTTCTTAATAAGCTCTTTAGCATACTTAGCTTGGGAGAGGAAGATACCATCAAGGAACTGCTTCAATTGGAGAATAAGGAAGTAAGAAAGTTCACCCATGCTACTCATCTCAAATTTGGAATGCATGAGGTCAGCAAACCTCTTGCATAATTTGGGATCAGTTGACCCAAAGATGATGTTATCCACATATATTTGCACCAACAATATTTGGTCCTTATGATGTCTAGTGAAAAGAGTTTTATCTATGATTTCTCTTGTAAATTTATGCTCTAAAAGAAAGCTTGCTAAGGTCTCATATCAAGCTCTTGGAGCTTGCTTTAAACCATAGAGAGCTTTATGCAATTTAAATACAAAAGAGGGTTGAGTTAGAGAGATAAAACCTGTAGGTTGTTCCATATAAACCTCTTCTTGAAGCACTCCATTCAAAAATGCACTGTTGACATCCATTTGGAAAACTTTGAATCTCCTGTGAGCTACATAGGCAAGGAATATTCTTATGGCCTCTAACCTTGCAACAGAGGCAAAGGTTTGATCATAGTCAATTCCTTCCTCTTGCCTATAGCCCTGAGCAACAAGCCTAGCCTTGTTTCTCACAATATTTCCTTGAGTATCTAGCTTGTTTCTGTAGAACCATTAGGTTCCAATAACTGGGTAGTTATGAGGTCTTGGAACCAAATCCCAAACTCTACATCTCTCAAACTGATTTAGTTCCTCTTGCATTGCAATGATCCAGTGGGGATCTTGCTCAGTTTCATGGATGGAGAGAGGTTCAATCTGAGTGAGAAAATAGGCATGCATCAAGTCTTGATTGAGTTGATGCCTTGTCTGAACACCTGCTGAAATGTCTCCAATCACTTGAGATCTGGGGTGATCTCTAATTGTGACAAGATCAGTGGGTGGAGTTTGTTCAGCAACAACTTCTATAATTAATTCCTCTTGAGGAATGTTATTAGCTATTGAGGGAAGTCCAGCCACTTCCACTTGAATTTCTTCTTCACTGTCTTCAGCAACCTGTTGAGAGGGATGGGTTGATACCTCTTGGATAAGGTTTAGTCCATCCATAGACTCACACAGTTGTGGAACCTACAAAGAGCTTATGGTAGAAATCTCTTTCTCCTTATAAGACATGTTAGCTTCATCAAAAGATACATGGACTGACTCTTCAATTTTAAGAGTGGATTTATTAAAAATACTATAGGCCTTGCTTACTTGGGAGTATCTTAGAAAAATCGCTTCTTCAGCCTTAGCCTCAAACTTTCTAATGTATCTTTTGTTGTTTGTGTGAATATAACATATATAACCAAAAACTTTAAAATATGTGATTTTAGGTTTCTTTCCTGTAAGCAATTCATAGGGGGTCTTATTTTTCAGCTTACGTATAAGGCTTCTATTCAGGACATAGTTAGCAGTGTTTACAGCTTCTACCCAAAAGGATAGAGGCATGTAAGAATCTGCCAATAATGTACCTGCAGCTTCAATGAGTGTCCTATTTTTCCTTTCATCTACCCCATTTTGTTGGGGAGTTCTAGGAGCTGAGAAGCACTGCATGATACCTTCCTTCTCAAAGAACTCATGCATAAGAAGAGACTCAAACTCTGTGTCATGATCACTTCTGATCAATACAACATGAGTAGAGAACTCAATCTGTATGGTCCTGATAAAATCTATAAGAGTTTGAATGTATCTGACTTAGTTCTCAAAAAGGCCACCCAACTGAATCTGGAGAAGTCATCAACAATTACTAAAGTATAAGACTTCCCTCCTAGGCTTTGTACTACAATGGGTCCAAATAGGTCCACATGAAGAAAATACAAAATCCTAGGTGAATCACTCTTATTAATAGATTTGAAACTAGTTTTAGTTTGCTTGCCTAATTGACAAGCCCTGCATAGGTTTTCCTTCTTGTAGGGACCAGAAGGTAAACCTCTAACAAGGTTGTCTTTAGATAACCTAACTATATTTTTAAGTTTTACATGACCTAATATTTTATGCCACAACTCATTTTGGTTACTAGTGATATTGAGTAAACAAACATCAGTTTTGGCAGAAATAAAATCTACTAGATATATGTTACCTTGTCTAATTCCAATTAAAATAGTTTTGTTTCATTATTAATAATAGAACAGGAGGTAGAGTTAAAGTGTACCTGATAACCTTCATCACATAATTGGCTTATGTATATTAGGTTATGTTTGAGTCCTCTTACATATGTTACTCACTTGAAAGTAACTGTTCCAATCTTTACTACTCCATGTCCTTCAGACTGGGCACTATTTGAATCACCATAGATCACCTTTGGTCCTAGCTTGGACTTGTAATTAGATAGCTTGTCATTGCTACCTGTCATATGCTTGGAGCAACCACTGTCCAAGTATCAGGTCTGAC
The DNA here is from genome assembly GCA_039583875.1 of Platanthera guangdongensis. Classification (NCBI taxonomy): domain Eukaryota; kingdom Viridiplantae; phylum Streptophyta; class Magnoliopsida; order Asparagales; family Orchidaceae; genus Platanthera; species Platanthera guangdongensis. The sequence continues at coordinate 201,223,111 of CM077150.1, read as the reverse complement.
TCACCCTTGGACTGCTCTTCACCTGTACCTGTAATGAAAAACAAAACTCAATTATTCTTGACCCAGGTTACCTTGTGTCCTTTATTTTGTTGAAAAGAAAAGCTGGATATAATTGACAGAGTAGGTTGAGATTTACAACCTAAGGGGCGATATCTCCTAGGTGGAATAACCCAATCAGCTACTAGATTGAATGGTTTATTAGCTATCTTAGAATTTCTATAAGAGAAATGATTTATGTTTGGTCCTTCTGAGTTCGACGAATTCTTGTAAGTTCGTCGACCTGAGTTCGATGAATAGGGCTGAGATCGTCGATCTCTGCTCAGAGAATGACAATAGTCATTTTCTGCGCCCCATGTTCGTCGACCTCTGCTCGACGAACCATAAAAAGTTCATCGATCGCAGTTAGACGAATTGTTATTACTGAAGTCTGCGTTCAGCGTTCGTCGATCTAGGTTCGACGAACGGGCCACATTTCGTCGATCTGAGTTCGAAGAATGCTGCTGAACCTTGTTTTTATTAGCTGTTTTCTGATATCTATTGCTCTTGTCTATGGGTTTTGAATTGTTTTCAGACATTGGTTTGTTTATTATCTTTTCTTTTCCCTTGGCAGAAACAAATTTCATGGGTATGGTAAGAATGTTTTTCTTAATTATGGGGGGCAAACCTGATAATGCACCCAAGCCCAGCTTGCCATTTAATCTGGCATTTACTGTGCTTGTTATGTCCATCAGTTTGAGACTTATTCCATTGAGAGATTGCTCAAGTCGTTTGGCCTCACATAAATTAGATTTTAATTTAATTATCTGCTCATGTGCTAAAGTTAATTGATCTTTTAGTTTAAGATTTTCTGAGTTAACAGATTCAAGATTTCCTAGTTTTTCTCTAAGGGTTTTTATTTCTTTCTCTGAATTAATTAAATCTAAACACATTGTCTTGAATTCAATTTTAAATGAATCAGACTTAAAATTAAAACTTTAAAGAACCTGATCTGCCTCTGACTCTGAGGTCGCCTCATCTTCAGATTCTCCTTCTGATCCTGAACTGCTCCTGGATGCATCAATTGCCATAAGGAAAACCTCCTTGGATCTTGCTTCATCCTCTTCTTCACTTGAGCAGGAGGAAGATGATTCTTCTTCAGTATCACTCCATGTTTCAGCAACAAAGCCTTTGTCTCTCATTTTGTACTTGCTGGATGAGGGTCTGCTACTGTGTTTTCTCCTGGAGTCTTTTTCTCTGCTTTTCTCCTTCTTCTGGCTTTCTGGACATTCAGAGTTATAATGTCCAGGCTTTCTACATCCAAAGCACAAAACCTCCTTGGTTGGTGTCTTATCATATTTGGGCTTATCATCCTGCCTGGATGATTTCCTTTTGAAATCCTTTCTAGCCATCCTATAAAATCTTTGTGCAAAGAGGCTCATTAGTTCTTCATTGGATGTTGAGGTCTCACTTTCCTCCGATGCCTTGAAAGCTATACTGTGATCTTTTCTCACTGGAGTTGTTGATTTCTGTTCTGCTGCTTCTCTTTATTTAATCAACTGCTCATAAGACTTTAGTTTGCCTAGCAGAGATTCAGTTGATATCTCATTTAGGCTTCTGGCTTCTTTGATATTCCAGATTCTTGAGTCCCAAGAGCTAGGGAAGCACAACAAGATTTTGTCATTCACCTCTGTAAGGGTGATATCTTTATCCAAGGTTTTAAGCTCATTGATGATTGAGCTCAACCTACTGTACATTTCAGCAACTGATTCAGCCTCATCCTTCTTAAAATTATCATACAGGGATATGAGATTTGATCTCCTGTCTTTCCTTTCATCAGCTAATCCAGTTACCATTTGGTTGAGGGAGTCTCAAATGGCCTTGGCTGAGGTGCACTCAGCCACCTTCTGAAATATGTCATCTGACATAGTCTGAGCCAAGATGTTCATTACTTTTGCATATACAATCTTAGCTTTCCTATAAGCTTCATTCTTGTCTGGAGGAGGTACTAAAGTCATGTTGGTAGAGGTGCTTGCAGAAGCTGCAGGTGCTGAAGGTACTCCTGTTAAGATAGAAGCAAAAATATCTTCATCAATAGAATTCATATACAGTTTTATTCTTGCCTTCCGGATGGAAAATATGTTAAGATTGCATACTGGAGGTCTGATGCTTGCATAATCTTTGTTTTGAGAAAGTTCTATGAAAAAATAAATCTAATAACAGAAACAAAACAATCAGATCTAACAAGAGGGATCTTTATGGTTCAGGTATTATCCTGTGCAACCAACTAACCTCTTAAGGTGTGGTAGTTTATCCAACCTCCCTCTGATACCAATTGAAAGTGAAGGTTAGATCTGAAATACTCTAGAGGGGGGTGAATAGAGTATTGTGCTCTCTTAAAAAATCTTTACAACTATTGATGTAATCCTAGGTGAACAGATTAGTAATCAAAGTAATAAATACAGCAACCTAACAAATCACAGAACACAGCCAAAACAAAAGAAAGAGGGCAACCAGACGACACAAGAAAGTATAGTGGTTCCCCAACCTGGGTACATCCACTATTCTACCACCCTAGTAGGAATCCACTCAGATTTTTGATCAGGTGCCAGACACCAATGAGCTTTTGTTCAGGTGCCCAAAAACCAAATCCTCAAGTCTTTTGGTAGGAGACTTGCAAACAGGAATAATTTTGAAGGGAATTAAAACCCTGTACAGAAGATGGAAAAGGGGTGATGGTGTCTTCTCTTTCTCAATAACAACTGAGAAGACTTGTGGATTGATTTCACCAGATTGCTCCCCCTGAGATCTTGAATGGATCAGGAAATATGTAGCACTGCTTCAGGGTGACAGGTCTTCAAAGAACTTAATTGCCTTGACCAGAGATTACTTCAGGAACTTCTTTGATAGATAGAGATTGTTGTCCTTCTGAAGTTATCCTGTAGGGTTGAAAGAAGAAGACTCTTGATGGAGATTGAATGTTCTTCTTCTTCTTGATGATGATGTTCTCTAGCCTAGGCTGATTGCAGAAAGAACTTTTGATTTCTGAAGAACTTCTTGAATGTAATGTCTGTCAGTAAGATTACTTTTTCTTTTCTATGTGACTGACTGAATAACACCTTCGAAATTTGAACGCATGAGCAGTAAATACAGTCGGCCTGGGAAGGAAGCGGCAATCAATGAATTCCCTAACTGTCCCGTGGAAAAACGGCATGAAATAATCCATGATCAATGCTCATTCTAACGGTAACATTCCGAGAAGATTGGGGATTAATTACTCGGGAATCATTGAAAAGAAAAGGGACGGAAAACTGGAGAAGACCTAATCTGGAATCGTCGAATGAAGAACAGAGATCGTCGAGCTGAGTTCACATTTTGTCGAGCTGAGCTGATGTGTTCGTCGACCAGATAATAACAATTTGTCTTCAGGGGAATCTTGTCAATTCTGCTATACTCTTCGTCGAACTGACAATCATTATTCGTCGAGCTGACAATCATCAGTCGTGGAACTGAGATCCAAAATCGTCGACCGAAGAATGATTGTGGACTTAGAATCTGATAAGTCTCTGGCTGAGAAGGATTCAAATCGTAGACCAGAAATCGTCGAGTAGACTATTGAGTTCATCGACCTGAAAAGTTGTAAACTTAAGGTCCAAGTTCATTCAGAATCGACCTAGAGAAAGTTGTAAACTTAAGGTCGAGCTCAGCACAAGTCTCAAGATTGTCGAGCTCAGAATGCCTTTCGTAGAACTGAGTTGTCGAACTCATTTTACTTGTGCTTGAAATCTTCTAAGTCGTCTCTGATGGTCTTGTTGAAGCCTGATATTGATTCAAAGGACTTGGCCTAGACTCTAGGATACAAATTTGACCCTGGTATATACAATTAATGCAATCCTAAGTTAGTGAATGCCCAAATCAACAAGGGATCCAACACAATAATTGTGATAGTGAATATGATGACATCCATAAACTATATGACAACAGGATCTGCACGGAGACTGGGAGATGCTCTCTAGTGACATCTAGTCCTGGCAGCTAGTGGGAGCCTGGTAGTGGGAAATGCTCTCGATGGCTGCAAGCAATAGCAGCAATCTGCTTGGGGTATGGGAGACGCACTCGAGTGACATCCAGCCCTGCCAGCTAGTAGGAGCTTGGCAACAGGAGCTGCTCAGGGTCTGGGAGACACTCTTGACTGACATCCAGCCCTGCCAACTAAATGGCAATCTTCTCGGGGTCTGGATCTTCTCGGGGTCTGGAAGAAGTGACATCACTGCCACTGTTGCTGCGGGAATGGGAGACGCTCTCGAGTGACATCCAACACTGCCAGCTATTAGGATCCTTGCAGCAGGATCTACTCGTGGTCAGGGAGACACTTTTAAGTGACATCCAAGCCTGCTAGCTAGTGGGATCTTGGCAGTGGTATCTGCTCGGGGACTGGAAGACGGTCTCGAGTGACATCCAGCCCAGCAAGCTAGTGGGATCCTAACAGCAGGATGTTTTCGGGGTCTGACGCTCTTGATTGACATCCATCCCTGCCAGCTACTGAGATGGCAGTCAAATGAACATCACCTGCCACACAAACTTAATGTATGAAATCGTGATAATATAATATTACATAAATAGATAGAAACACCAAGTCAACCGCTCTAGGTGTGACTTATGTTCTCGCCCTCCACATCTATACCCCATGACCTCTCTAACAATGTAAGGACATTACCAATTTCGGTGCTTCCCCATGGCTTCCATATTGAAAGTCAACTAGATCTGCAATACTCAGCCAGGGAGCCTAATCACAGAACTGAACTAAGTCAAGGCCAGAAACAAAAAGTATATAGTGGTTCCCCAAACTTGGGTACAACTCTTCTACCACCCTTAATCCACTGCAAATAGATTTTCCAGTTCGGGCTCATTTGACAAGGTGCTCAAAAACAGATTCAAACTTTTGAAGGGAGTTTGAGAAACCCTTTACAAACTGGGGGTGAGAGAGTGATGGCAGTCTTCTCTTTCTCAGACAACTGAGAAGACTATGTGGATTGATGTCAAAGCACCCCCTGAATCCTTGAAATCAGAAGAAAAGCTTTGCTGAGGGTGATAGGCCTTCAAGGTAGAACTCCAGCAATAGATGGTTTCAGCAATGGCTGAAATGTTGAGTGTCTGGAGTCTTGAAATGATGTTGCCTTGCACTTTGAAAGATGAAGAGATTTTGAAAGCTTGATCATGTGTTCTTCACAATTCTTTTTGACAGAAGATTTTGAAAGAGTCTCTGTATTCTGTATGATGTCTATTGATTCAAAAAACATTCTGTCTTTTATTCTCTGTTCCAGAATAGAAATCATTCTCTGTCAAAGATAGTCGTTGGTCTGCATTGATTGCATCCTTAATTGCAAAAACTCTTCTGGAGGAAAGTCCACAGAATTATTCCTTGAAAGATCCCTTGAAACTTGGTCCAGAAATAAAAAACGGCTAGCAAATCTCTGAAAATTGCATAATAACTCCTGTCTGATTTGAATTTGAATTCTGGAAGTTATCTGAAATCGTCGAACTGAGCTCTGCTATCGTCGAGCTGAGCTCAGCGAACTAGAAAACTCAAGCAGCAAAATAATCGTCGATCTGAGCTCAAAGATCGTCGAACTGAGCTCAGAGATAAAGATCCAAAGCAGAGTCAGAATCGTCGAACTGAGCTCACCGATCGTCCAATGGAGTTCGACGATATTATGAAGTTGAGCTCAGCGATCGTCGAGTGGAGCTCGATGATTTGCTGAAGTTGAGCTCGACGATCGTCGATCTGAGTTCGACGAATCGTCGTGCTGAGCTCGACGATCAAACTTAGTCTCCAGACAAAAAAACTTGGTCTTCAGGGCAGCTTCCAATCCTAGGCTTCTAACCCTTAGACTCAATTCTAATTGACCTATTAAGCTATACAGAAGGTCAAACAAAGGTTCCTAGAGACATAGTGATCCTGGCCCAAATTAGTAATAGGGTGTTCCAACAATCTCCCCCTATTTGTGTTAGGATTACTATTTACAGACTTTGGAAAATCAAATAACAACATATAATCAGAAAAGCATAAAACAACAGCAGCTAGACATGCAGAAACATCACAGATATATATATATATATATGTATATGTATATGGCATCCAGATAGCAGTCAGAAAATCCAAAGATTGTCACCTTACACAGTCATTTCTTCTCTTTGCCTTTAACCATTTTGATTTCTCTGTTTTGATTCAGGGCTTCTTTGTTGGATCTGGTGTCATCTGCTGCACCCAAGTAAGTTTGCTTTGAAGTCCTGGGAACCACAGTAGCAGGATGCAATTCCATATATCTGTCTGCATCAAAGAATTTACTGGAGGCATATTTCTCTAGTTCCTTCTGTCTCTGCTCTGACATTTTAGAAATATTTGAAGTATCTAAGCCTTGCTCTCTGGCTTTCTTTATCTGGTCTAATGCAGCCAACTCCTTCATCCTAGCAGTCCAAGCAGCTGGATTCTTCTCAGGGTCCTCAAATGGTACAGGTGGCTCATACCTGTTGGAAGAATTGTCTTGAGGAGGCCTAGCAGACACTGTCTCTTTTAGCTTGTAGGGGAAAGGACCAGAAGTAGTATCAGATGAAACGTGTCCTCCCCTGGAGTATGGGTGCTGCCTGGAATACCCTTTAGAATAAACCTGAAATCTCTTTGACTTCCCCTGTATCCTCCTCTCCTAGAATAAGAACCCCTAGATTGGCTTTCCCTTTGATAGGATCTGGCATGGGGTTGATAGGGAGCCTGGCTTCTAGCTGGGCTTGACTTGCAGAGCTGCCACCTGCACCTGCATCAGGAGGAGGTGGTGGAGGAGGATGAGGGTGCTGGAACTGGGAGGAGCCCTTCTCATACTTTCTCTTCTTCTTCATTGCTTTCAGCTGATTTTTAGAGTACTGCATCCAATGTTCAGTAATTTGGTAGTTATGCAGAATATAATAAGGAATATCATTATTATCCTTGACTTTTGCAGGAGGCACCCTTTTCATTGCCTTGCTCCTAGCTTTCCTTTTCCTTGCAATAGTGGCAGATGAATCATCAGAGTCTGTTTTGTATTCATCAGACTCAGAACTCTGGTCATCATATATAGCATCTATTTTCTTCATCAATTCTTTCTTCAACTGAACAACAGCAGATGAGGCAGAGGTAGAAGTAGCAGCAGCAGGGACAACAGCAGATGGGGCAGCAGATGGAGCAACAGATGGAGTAACAGAAGGAGCAATAGAAGCTGGAGTAGTGACAGTAGCAGTAATATCATCAGAATCTGCAGCAGGCTCAACATCAATGGCCTCTGTCATCAGAAGATCCTTGGATGTTTGCTCATCAGAAGCAATTGGGATTTCAGCAGCAGTGAGAACATCTTCAGCAGCAGCATCAACAATTTCAGAAGCAAAGGCAGTCCTTTCTTCAACAGCAGCAGCAGCAGCAATCACTGAGTGTACAAAAGAAGAGAGGATGCTGGGGTCACAGCCATAGAAAGGCACCAGTGCCTTAGATAGGTCTTCTGAGGGCTGGACAGCATTAACCTCTGGGAGATGGCTGAAGAAGGCAGGATCAAAGGCAGAAAGCAAAGACTGTAGGTCTATTGCCAGAACTACAGTGGGAGCCTGAC